>VOMN01013885.1:0-15423 GCA_014899125.1 Orchestia grillus
TATTAATACATGATTTTCATCGTTCTTACAAAATAGTTACTTCCGCTGTTTTCAGGGTTTTCGGGAAGATTCCAGTGGAAATAGATTTATTTGTTAGATCGGCAAGGATACGCGAAACTAAGTAAGCGACGGATTTTAACACCTTTACGCTTAAAGTTTTAATTTCAATTTACTTACTCTTTAAGACATTGATGCAGTTTCGACCAAGTTTGCGGAAAAAAGTAATTATAGAAACCTGTGCTCTGACGAAGCTGCGATTAGGATTTTATTTAGAGGTTTACTTGGACGGTTGAGCTCTTCCGCAAGCACCGAGGTCATACTGAACACTAGTAATAATACCGTCTCGTAAGCCAGAGAGCTAAGGAGGCCTCTCCTCCAGCTTCCTCTCTGAAGCGTTACGCTGAGTGAGTACAGGAAAAATACTGAAGTATGTTTCCAGAGAAGAAATATGCTTCTTAAAGATTTAATATGTTTTCATCTCACAACATGATTTAGAATAAATTGTTTAGATTCTTTACTTGAGTATCGTTTAACTAATAAAATAATATTTTGCGCTGAAGGTTAGGGTTAGATATATCTTTTAAAAATGGTGGGAATATCCAAGCAATATTTCACGTGAAATATGGTGCATGCAGACGTAAATAGATTTTTGCACGTAGGTTAGCAATCATAATAATAAAATGTCGATTCAATACTGAACTTAACACATTGACTGGAATATAACTTATCGGGGGGTCATTTTGCCCCTAGGAAAATAGAATCATCGCAAGAAACGTTAAAATTCTACGGTGGTAGTAAATTCTATTTATTATTTTCCAGACGTTGGCATCAAGCACATAGCCAGCTATTGCCAAACTCTGCGGGAGGCTAGTATATCGGACTGCGTCCAAGTGACGGATTTTGGTATGTACGAACTCGCCAAGCTGGGCCCCAACCTCCGGTACTTGAGTGTGGCTAAGTGTGACCAGATCAGTGACGCCGGCATCAAGCAAATTGCGCGTCACTGCTACAAACTTCGGTACCTCAACGTGCGCGGCTGTGAGGCCGTCAGTGATGACAGCATGGAAATGGTCGCAAGATCTTGCCCTCGACTCCGAGCTCTCGACATCGGTAAGTGCGACGTCACAGACAATGGGATGAAGCTCATCTCTGAAAACTGTCCTAACCTGAAGAAGCTTTCTGTTAAATCTTGTGACATGGTCACCGACCGAGGCATTCAGTACATAGCTTACTATTGTAGAGGCCTTCAGCAGCTCAACATCCAAGACTGTCAGGTCACTTTAGACGGCTACCGTACTGTTAAAAAGCTCTGCAGACGTTGCATCATCGAGCACACTAATCCTGGATTTTTTTAGCGCATGGTTCAACTTAGGAATATAATTTTATCACTCTATACTGATTATATTTCAATCAGAAGAGTGTCAAAAAATGGGCAAATGGCCAAATCAGTTAGCACTGTTGGCCCTGCTCTTCAAATACCTGTTCATAGGTAGTTGCTGCAGGACCTCTATGTACATATCCTGTCGTTGAAACTTTGTTCTGTTCATGTTTTTCTCATGTAATTATTACTTCATTAAGCAATGTCCGAGTAGCTCAGTCTAAGAACTCGCGTTCTATAGATTTGAGATATTTTATGTGAAAGAAATATAGAAACTTTTCCAGTCGGTCATTATGTTTGATCGTTCAGGGACATTTTTCTGGAAGTTCATAACCCTTTGCCTCCTGACGGTAACCTATGTACCAAGTTGCTCAGTTCTTTCACTTCAGCGTAAGAACCCATCAGCTTAGGGTAATTTGACTACTAGAGTAAGATGTTGGGTTCAACTGAAAAGTCTAGGGTAAGCAGTAACGCTTGCGAAACTATTTTATGGTATGAAAACTATTCAAAACCACTTTTTCGTTACTACCCAAAGATTTTATGTCAAGTGATATGTTGTCCATCATAAACTGGCTTGTATATAAGTAAGCCAAGGCCTTCTTTTCATCGTCTTATTCACTCACCGATTCAACAGTTAAAATCTTGTTCATCAAATATCACATGCTAGCATTTCATATCAGCATTTCGTTCTACAAAACTCTCTTGATAATCAGATTTTTGCGCTGTAAATAAATAAACATCACGAGCAGATAATAATACATGTCAGGGAAATTTCATATATTTCAGGGCATTCTTAACCTTTTGCGTAAAAATCCTTTCCCCTATTGTATCAAAGTTCTAGGAGGCAAAGGGTTGAAATCAAATTGAGTGAAATTTTTATTGACTCAGATAGTATAGTTTTGAATATTTCTTCCATCAAATTTTGTCCAAGTATATAAAAATCACAAATACAGGGGCCGACATCATTCCAATGTAAATTCCTTTTGTAGAAATGTTAAATTTGTCAGGATTTATAAAATTGTGAAATGTAATATCAGAAAAGTATTACGCTAGACAAATTGCTGAATAATAAATATATCCAGACATTTTATGCAAACTCCGTATTAACACGGGCGGTAGACATTTCATCAAACTTTTAACGAAGGGTTTCACTCAATATATCCTGAGAGACCAAATTCGATATCTACTGACAATTCATGCTGCTAAAAATGTCTTGCAGCCTGCAAGCTGATACTTGCACTCAGACTACCGGCTGTCAGTAGTAATAAAGGATAAGTGCTCTTTGTAATACAGAAGAATTCGGTCGTCAATTTCATTACACTTAAAACTGTCAGGTGTCGCCTGTGTGTATGCACAAACAATTGTTGGTCATCACGTCAAAAGAGATTTGCCCGCTCTCGCATTTGTATGTCTCTCGTCCTAAAACGTCTCGATTTAGGTACCCAGTTTGATATTCTCTGAAGTGCAATTTTGTTCATAACTTTGTTTTGACGTGTACATAGAATGAGTGAGAGGTGTTCAGTATACTTGTGTAATTTCTTGAGGAATTCTCAGCTTTGCGGGAGTCTCTCGCGAGTGGCTCCGCTCACCTCGCCTCTGTCGTCTTGAGGCTGCCATTTGTTCAAACTGAACTATTGTTCATGTGCCAAAGTGGTTTTATGAATTTTTGTATTTATCTTACTAGGAAGTAGGTAACTGTTAAGCAACTGAATCAAGCGTCGCAGCATAGCAAATAACCACCTCTCCTGATTCTGAGCGTTCCGCAGCTCACACCTTGCGAAATTTCAGACCTTAAGAGATGATTTCGGTTTTTCTATGAATGGTAATACTAAATCCGGAGTTCCGTGGTTGCATGAACAAAATTTGTCACATTTTGCGGTAACCAGTTACTTGGTAGAAATGCGTTGTCTTAGGCATTATTTATGTGAAGGTGCAACATTCAATTGTAAACTAAAATTGTTCGAATAATTTCAGGATGATTGGAAATACATATGATACTTTCACTTTGAGCTCATTCGTTAAGTATTCATGGCATCCATGTTGGATGATACAAAAAGTGTCCTAATGCATTCACACCTACGTGACCAGAACACTTCAATTACGTTCATTCCATAATATTCGTGCTTTGCTAAATTTTTCTTTATGTATTCTTAGTTTCATTGAACCAACGCGCTAAAATTCGAATTTCCTATTTTGGTACTTAATTTTCTCGTTAAATTAATTTATTTTATAGCATGTTTACAATTGAATAATCATTTATACAGTTTGTCCGGGTCGCGAGAAAAATTATCCTATTAAATTATAGTCTCACTATTTTCTTTAATAAACGTTCGGACAAATTTTTGTGTCCATGTCGACTTAGCGTTTCGTTTTCCTACCAAGTGAAAACACTCGCTCACCCCACACTCGTACCCACACTCGTACCTCCACTCGTACACTCGTACCTCCACTCGTACACTCGTACCTCCACTCGTACACTCGTACCTCCACTCGTACNTCGCACCTCCACTCGTACACTCGTACACTCGCACCTCCACTCGTACACTCGCACCTCCACTCGTACCCCCACTCGCCCACGTTTTGACGCATCCACCTATGCGTGCACTTGTAGTTAGGCTGTCATAAAAAAAGTAATGTGGGACAAGTTTATTTTGAAACATTTCCCAGCAATGGAATTCATCGAATTAATGCACACAGAGTGGACCCCCTAGATCTAAGAGTTTATTTCAAGAACCCCTGTACTTATCAGTTTTACAATATTAACACCCTCTTTCCCGCGAGCATACGAGGTAAATGATTTGTTACATACAATTACAGCTGTACCTTCCCCAACTGTGACCTAACATGCTGCTGAAATGAAAAATTTAAAATCGGTGCACAAGTTTCATCAGAAAAATGAAAGAGGCATTTAAGTTTTCAGATGGTGCAATACATTACAACCTTGATATAGTTATGAGTGCTTGAACCTCCATTTTGTGGTCAAAAATTTTTGAATTTAAATGCCTAGTTTGTACGAACTACTATTTTTGTACGAAAAACGCACCGACAATTGCCAGACGAGTGTATGCGTTTCCAGCACTTTTTAGTTCAGAAAAAGTGTACGTGACCTATTTCGGTGCATCTCAAATCGTCCAATTATGTTGAAACGAATAAAAATGTTTGGAATTCAGCATTTATGCACTATGTTTAACTCGTTTCAATTGCTGAATGCTTTTCAATTGCGGTTTCATTTTGAATACTGCTAGAAACTTACTTTTTGTTGCCAAAATTGTGAATCTTCAATCCGAGAGTTTCCATTTCTAGCGAATAACTGATGGGCAAATGGCTAAAACTGATGTGCTTTTCTTCACCTTACAGCTGATCATCAGTGCACAGGTTAGGTTTTGTTGCGGTTCAAATTATAATCGTTTCCCAAAACTCTAAGGCCATATAGACTTTTCGCAAAATTTTTATAAGCAAAAATAGGTTTGAGAATTAGTAATGTGCTTATTTTAAATTTAAAATGCATATCAACTGTGATTTCGTTTCGAAGAAAACTAAAAACTCGCTAAATTTTGAATAAAAACCCTGGAGTGGGAGTTTGCATTTTTTTGTGAAAATTTCATGGACACTTGCCAAACTGTTTTCTGGTTTCTACAGCTGATTATTTTGGGGTGCACAACTTTGCATTGAATAATAAATCATATTCCACGCCTAAAAACCTTAATGAAAAAAGAACAATCACGACATATGCCTAGTGACTACATTTTTCGTAAAAAATGAAAATTCCCACATAGTCTACATTCTCAATCCAAACTTTTGCGACCACAAAAATTAGGGTACCACTACAAAGAATGAAAATGTATTGAAATAAAGGCAATTGTTCCAAATTAGATAGTTATTGTGCACAAATATTAAATTATAGACGTTACAGTATATCTACGTGATTTTCTTGCCAAAAATGTTAGCCATGTTTTTTGCACAAAATGATGATTTTTAATTCATTCGAACTTTTTACACCCTAATCTTCAACGGTACAATCCACAAAACACTAAGTTCTGCAATTATCGAGAATTTTCGCAAAAATGTTAACTTGCCCAAATATTTTGGATTTTACATTTAAAATTTTAACCATATTCAAAAGGAAAACGCATTTCTTATAATTTTTTCATTTAGAATAAGCTACTTCTAGTGCATTATTTCCATACTACAAGTTTTTTCTTCCCATGAAAATTTAGAGAAAAACTGATGTATATGACCTTGTTTTTCTGCAAATATATTTATGATTTGAAATTCAACGGAACTTACTATGTACACTGATGTTGAACTGTAAGTTTAATGAATCACATCAGTGTGGAAATTATGGAAAAGTTTTTTGCCAAAAATGCAAACCTTTTGAATTTCGTTTAAAAAATTACTATAAAAATGAAGCTGCAATATTCAAAATAGAATCTCGTTTTTGATGTATTCAACCTTTGAAAAAGTTATGCGATTGCCTAAATACTAAAAATTATTTACGAGTTTTTTTGCAGAAAAAGCTTGGTTTTGTATGCAACATGATTTTTGGTTTGTATGTAAAAACTTTTTTTCGTACAATTGGACAATTTAATGTTAAAATAAAATTATGTACACATATATGAAACCGTATATTACTTGAATCTCTTCAGTTTAGATAACTGTCCACTCGTTCTCGCGAAAAATGCTAACCAGCAAAGAAACCGAAATTTAATTGCAGAATTTTGTGGCCATAGAAATCATGGTTCCAACTTGTTGAAATTAGAAATTCGTATTATCGATATGCGTATGGTTTTAAAAACAAGAGTGAAACTGATTTCTACGATTGTTAAGCTTAAATATAAGTTATCGATTTTTAATTCAACGAAACTTTATTCATACTCCAATATTCTACTGAAGGATGCAGAAAACACAGTTTTGCAATGGTCCGAAAGTTTTTCGCAAAAAAATGCGATCTCGCACCCTCAGTATTTTTTATTCAACACTTCGTGACAAATTTTAATGTTCTAGCAGTTCAAAGCGAATTCAAGATTAATTGCATTTACAGCAGTTATCAAGGGTGAAATCAGTAACGGTTTTTTGGAAATTTCGAACGAGCAAAAATAAAAAAAACTATGTAAACACTCGCGCGAAGTACTTGCGTTGGGTGAAGTAGGATATAATGGACATCATGGAAAGGGTTGAGAGCTGAAACTATCAATAGAAGAAGGCTGTGCTCTCCGATTCAACTTGCTGATAATTTTCCAGTACTTCCTTGACCTAGGCGGAAAGAAAAACAAGGCGTGTCATATCGGTATAGACAATGTGAGTTTGGTAGCGAATTTTCGGAAACGTGAGACAAAAGAAGCTGTAAAGACACTTACTTGATCAGTAGTGGGATTGTGCGGTGTTCGGAACACTTCAGTCGAAGTCCGAGAAGGTGATGGCGGTGCCCTCGAACTTATCCTTCTGCCACTTGTCCATCCTGGCAGCTTGCTCCTCCGTCAGCGTCTTGCTCCATGATCCCACCTCTCCTGCGCGTGCAAAATCAAACTTACATTAACTAAGCTCGGAAGAATACAGAAGGGTAAAAAATGGTCTTACTGTTTGATAATCCAATTTTCTGATGATACTGTATGAACTTACAGGTGTAATTTTTTTACGCAGGGAGAGAGTTCTGTTAATTACTGAAAATAACCTCGAGCAGCTCCTAAAAAAGTCGATATCGCCGAAGTACAAACCGAACTACGTCTGTCAGTGTACAAGCCGTGATACCTGCATACCTGTATCTATAACAAATGTGGCTACAAGTACCTGCGTATAGCAACAAAAGCCAAGATAACCCAACTAATAAAAGCTAAATTGTGTAACTCGAAAATTTCAGTTGCAACGATTTTGATGATGTGGAATAGAAACTACGAGCCTACGACGACAGAGTTGTGAGACGCCACGGCTACGCAGGACTGGGGGGCGTCTCAAGTTTAGAACAAGAGGACCTCACCACTCAGAGGAGTTGCGCATGTGTTTAGTGGCTCTTACACTGCCTGTTGTGGTAATTCCAATCGTATTATGCAACAAAATTTTACTTTCGTCTTATACCTGCGTTAAAGCCGTAATTTTCCAGTTATTCGTTACTAAGCAAAATTAAAAAATAACTTCGAAGCGAGAAATTGGCTTTTCTAGTCATGTCAATTAGTTTTTAGATTTGCTTTCCTTCAACATAATACCAGCAATAAATATAAACCAAGTATAATAGAAAAACAAAGATTTTAAGGATAATGAACATTTTCTACTGTTTGGCAATAAATAAGTTAGGAAATAGCAACTTGCCTGCCAGGAACAAAACTCAGGTGACATCGTATCGTAATTTCATAATTATAATTAAGAAATTCTAAATCAAGATTTCAAAACGAGACTAGAAGTTTGCTTTTTATCTACACAGCTCTGCTCGAACAAGTTGAGTGAAGAGAAGCGTAAAATGAATGTACAGTGCATTTCTTGAAAACATTTAGTGTGAGATTAGACAACTCTGAATGCAACTAATTGATTTCATACTTAATATATTTAATGTGAAAGAAAAGAACTAATTATATAATCACAGAACAACAATCTTAACAATAGATAAATCACGTAATCGTGCCTAAAATAGTGCACAATCATTGGATAACAATTGATTTTGCCGTCTGTACTGTATTTCATTATACTCGTAAACATGTAATTTGTTTTCCCGAGTTCAGTGCCGTCGCGGACAGTGGAATTGATCCAATTTTCTCCTCTCCCTTTTTTACGTAAAGTCTTCCATAAAAAAAAGTGACAAAAATGGAAATTTTATTAGTCAGGTCATGTTTTGCATAGCTAGAAAACCCCGTCCACTGCCGTGGCTCACGTACCGATTTGACTTTCGCAAGCACTTCACGTGGACCAACTTTACTGGAATAAATCGCGACGCGTGCACCAACTTCACTGGAATAAACCGCGAAAGCCCATTTGCACTGGTGTTTGCTAAAGGCATCTCTGTGCGTCAATGAGCTATGACAGTCGGAACAACTCCCATGACTATCTTAAAAGCAATTCGAAATATATTTATATCAAGAAAGATTCACCTTTTCTGTAAAAGCCTCCCTCGTTGCTCAGCACCGTTGTGTTGATGATGGAGTTCTGCTCAGGATTCTCGCCGACGACGTTATCGCGCTTCTTCATCTCATCGAAGGAGGTGAAGTGGGCCACCTAAACACAACAATTCCTGACGCATGGAGCACACACACTAAACTGTGTTAAGTGGGCTCGGGGTTTCTCCAGTTGTATCGAAAGCAGGAGAAAATAAACAAGCGTGAATTTCGAACACTGAAATGCATCGCAAGATGTCTCGTCATGAGTGAGATCCATCCTGAGGAAAACGAATCGAGTGATCTTTTCTTGAATTTCTAACCAAGTCATATGCCCTCAACCAACGAAATTAGCATTCTATATTCACACCATATCACACCATCGATATATTAACATCTCGCGTGCAGAGTCAATCCGAGTAAATGGCATTGACGTAAACAATTTCTCACCTGATACGTATTCTAAAACCGAACTCTCGTAAAACTAACCAACGCAGTCATCCGACAAAACTTTTTTACATCACACAAGGCACACACTTTGAAGTATGGACCTAGCTATAAACAAACTACCTAAGAGGACACGTGTTGTGAGCACGGCACAGAAGCCGGAACAAAGTTCCCACCTTCTCTATTTGTTCCTTCGAGAGCCCAGTCTTCAAGAAGGCGTCCAGCCGCTGCAACTCTGCCTTCGGTGCCGCCTTCATGTCCTCGAAGCGAATGATGTGCAGGTTTGGGTGCGACTTCCGTTCATACGCCTCCTTCAGGTGCAGGTCGTAGCTGCCGTAAAAAACTGCAACAAAAACGAGTGTTACTGGCGCGAGTGGCGTCTGAATGATTCTTACTGAATATACCCAATTCAATTTCTTTTCCAGGGCACGTATAAATTTCCAGAATTTTGGACGACTAATCGAACATGTTGCTGCCAGATAGTTGATTATCGACGGAATGGCAAAAAAGTTGGACTGGGTGACCTCTTAACTTCTATCTTACTTAATCTTCTATAACAACGTGTTCAAACTGTAGGTTTGATGCAACATACGGCGCTCAGTAATTAATGTGAGTTGGAATAAATTTCATGAAAATGTGGGGTAAATTCTAAAACTAGAGTTACCAGAGAAGAAATTAGGAATCTAATTTCAGGATACATCTGAATTAGATTAATATTTGGTTTAAGGCTCTCTAGCCTCAGGGAATGCCCTATCAAGAGAGTAAAAAGAAGGGACCGTTTAATATAGGCTTGACAAAACGGGGAATCTATACACATGTGTCTGCCACACGGGATTCCCTGCGCATAAAAACAACAAGTTAAAAAAAAAGAAGAAAAGATGAAGAATAATCTACAGAAAACGGTATGAAAATGGAGAACAGCAAAGTGGGCACCAAAGATAGAAGTCCCAAATGCCTAGCTAAAGCTAAGGTAACCTAACAGCATCACCTTGGGCCTGGCGTTCCCAGGGTGACGCTTCTGTCATAATATAGACAAACCTAACAAACTTACCCCTATACCCTACGACCTATCCTACGCCCCTGATGGGAGAGGGCAACCAAAAATACAAAAATAGAGCGAATGTTTCGTAAGGCTCCTGAGAGCATTTACACGGCTCTCTGCTGTCGATATTAGAGCCATCCCTGCTCGGTTATGTACACGGTGTTCCAATACAGACGTACTTGCTCCTTGACTGCCCAGTACTCATAGTTTGTTATTATTCGCACACCGATTTACTTAGACATAAGTCTAATGAGTTATATTGAAGAAAATAACAGTCATAATGTCTAATGTAGATACAAGTCATAATGTCTAATGTCACAATATTTACCCGTACGTGGAACAAAATCGTAATGGGGATCGTAATAGGGATCGTAATGGGGAACGAAAGAGTTCGTTTTGTGATGACGTTAATATCAACACATTTCACGCTTGTTCTATAAAGTTTTATTGTTCATAGCTAAGAGCAGTGTACTGATTTTAACAATCCGAGGTATATTCTACAGATTTTGAATAGAACATCGTATCTCCCAAATTCAGCATAGCGTGAGTGTTTCAGCGTTTGTAACTGTTCGTTTCAACAGCGGCTCCGGCCGTACGTGTACGAATTTTTTCCACATATACAGGCAATGAATTGTCGGAACAAGTGAAACAGGAGTCAAATATGTCGTACCCAATTAATGTTCTAGCTAGTAAAAATTAAATATGCAAGTATGCGAATGGTTCAGAAAATGAACAGAAGAGCTAGTTATGAATTTATGCTTCTGCACACTTAACTTATTTCTGTGCTTAGTAGACATACTTTCCTACATGTTTTTACTCGCATGATTCTATGAACAATGAAAGTAAACGTTAGTTAACAGGTGCAACAAATCAAAAGCTTATTGCATGGTACATATTCGTTGCCTGTCTTATAAATTAAATTTGATACTCCGACTTCAGAGAATCTCTTACAGTAAGACCTTTAGTAACCCACACGCTACCGTTAGGATAAAACGTTTCAACGAAATTATTTTTAGTTAACGTATGGTCCCGCTATAAAATGCTAATGGTACAATTTATCCCAAATTATTTTTGGGCAAAGCACTTTGCCGAATTTTTTTGGGATTCCTATTTTTACTATTTTTTTCTGATGACCTATTAAACATGTACTATGGACCACAGTAGCAAAAACTTTCGCACATAAGGACAAAAATGTTCGGTTACGAAAAAGTCCAAGGACAGGTTCTTCTATGACCAAGGCGGTAAACAAACATTTTCAAGAAAAAAAACTGCCTCATTTAAGGTACAAAATGTGGGTTTTGAACACACAAACTTAAACACAAATGGGCAAAACAATTTTAGTGAGCCATTTGCACCGCAACTTTGGCTTACGTGAAAGCATTGATCCATTCCGATGTAATCAGAACTGTTCGCTTATCCAACGCTTTTTTTGCCAATACAAAGCCTTAACTTTATCACTTTGTGTTTAACGAACAAGAATAGCATTTAAGAAATTCAGTGGAAATTTATAAATCTACGCGACCATGAAGACAGGGGTTTATGTATACCATACCTATCCAAGATAATGGACTTGGCGTACCACCATTGCCTCCTATATCGGCGGCAGTGGTACCACCAGGACAGAATGTTGATTCACTTCAATTTATCGACTGCAGTACTATTCCAGCTACTGAGAATTTGTGACACATGGTGCTGCAGGAAAAGTCAAAGTTCATACCAGACAATTTTAGTAAATTTAACATAGAAATAGAAAATTCCCATGGGAAGAAAACAAGTAAATTTTAACTTCTTTTACCTGATTGTACACTAAAAAATTATTTTTTACATTAATTGTTATAGAAGAAATCGTTAAAATTCATTCACATTTGAGTCGACGAACTAAGATTCTATTCATACACCAAACTTTCACGGTATAGTAACCAACCAAGAGAAGGAACAAGTTTGAGAAAGCCGCAAAAAATAAGCTGGTTAATTAACCACGCGACACTACGAGTACTGCACGAGATCATTTTGAAAGAATTAGGATACTTCAAAAGAAATTCTTACCGTTGCCGTTGATGAAAGTATCAATGAAATTATCATCGGTGCCCACGTAATCATGGTTCTTGAACAGACGACAGTGGTGCATGAAGGACACCACCACATCCTTGGGATCCCTCGTCACATACACCACCTGCGAGCGACGGAGGGTTGAGTGGTGAGGCATTAACGAATAATGTATACATATGCTCATTTTCGATACATTTCGTAACTTACAGAATGCACTTCGTTACTTGGGTCTCAATTTTGTATACGAAATAAATAATGCAGAATCGGGCTGCCTGAACATGGTATTACAGCGTAAGAGATGAAACAATAGAAATATTTAAATATTAACAGCAAATGTATGCGTAGGAATTTGAAACAGAAGTTCATATGTAATATAATGGTTAACACGCATATTTTTAGTATTTTCCAGTATTAGGCCTTTGCTTTAACGTTCATTGGAATACCCAAAATTTAGCCAGCAGAAGTTAGACACTGGATTCTGTAAAACTATCCTAGTTACCTGCTCAGGATGAAGCATGCAAGGCGTACGCTGAGGCCTCATTTGCACACCGAGCAGCCGACTCAGGTTACTCATGACATATTTCAAGACAAACAAAACTATGAAGTCTGTTTCTATTCTATAATACTCCAACTGAGAGGACAACTTCTGATGCATGATCGTAGTATTGAAACAAAACCTCTCCTCTACAAGTATAAAAATATCTCGGAATTTGTTATCACTTATTGGAAAAATTACATGTCTGACTTAAGGTCGAGTAGGCACTAATATGTCCAGTCGACACGCCTGAGGTGAAACTAATCCTGCAGCATAGCTTCATGGAGGTATTACTTTCTGCTGTGTTATCCTCTTATTTATTTCGCACGCCATGCTCTCATTTCTTAAAAGGCTTTATTATTACTTACTTTCCTGTACTCTCATTTCGGTTTATTTTTTCCTCAAGATTATTTTTTTAGATTTTCAAGCATACTACTATTTAAAACCTTTTGAAAAAGATAAGATTTTTGTAAAATCACGCATATATGCATCCCCAAGCGTTTTTTCAACGCGCACTATGCATCTCAAACGTGATTATACGTATGTGTGTGGAATGCCACCTATTTAGGCAAAATGTCATTTGAGCATTAAAACATTTTACAACAGCATTTAGTGAAACGCAAAATTCTTCCTCCCAGATCATTGTACACACACGGAAATGTGACAGGTATGTCAAATCTCAATGACATTCCTCGATGCATTCCTCTGACAGAATCTCGATGCATTCCTCTGACTTGTTCAAAAGCTGCTCTGGCCTTCGCCTCGAACCACACGGGATCTTTGACATTTTCTAAGCTGTATATGGGCAATAAATTAAATGAATAAGAAATATGAAATATTTTCCTACCCTCGATACGTTAGGAACACGTCCCTTGCAGACAACGGTCTTGGTGTTCACGACGAAGAAAGTGGCTAAAATTGCAATAATAAATGTTGCAACAGCTGTGACATAAATCAATTCTATCTCTGAACTTCATACTCCTAACATAAATAAAATGTCGACATGGGATGCATATACACTAGTCCCTCGCAAAGAGTGCTAAATCGGTTACGGTAATCATTTTTTGCTTCTTATGACAGAAAATTTGCTTCTTATGACAGTAAATTTGCTTCGTATGACGAATACTTTTCGTGCTAATTGATGCTCGCTTTAGTTGATATCGCTCTATAGGTGAGAGATAAATGTAAAGCGGTTGTTTGCTAGAACCGATCTGGCACCCTATGCTGCGGATGACCGTAACACTATGAGAAGAACTCATCATTCTCGCAATTGAAAGAAGGTACCTTGGTCTTCTCGAGCAAGTCTTTGGGCATGAGAGAGAAGGGCAGATGAGTCTTGAAGGTGCGTGGGTGTGGAAGCGCCTCCGCCATCTGGATGTAGATGCCGTCGGCAGGGTTGCCGTTCGGACAGGCCTTGAAAAATGACTTCATAAACGGACTCTCCGGCGGCGGAAGAGGCAGCGTTTTGGAAACCATGTGACCGTCCATCCTGCAAGCATTGACATTGATTTCGTTAACATTGGGTGTACGGTGCCGAATTTATAAGGCGAATTATTGAAGATCATTTTCATAAATGTGGCTATATTCTGCTTACCTCTAGTGAGTTACGACATTGTATTCTATATCTAAACAGGAGCATGTGATAATTTCATCAGTAGGGGGACAGTAGAACTCCTGCGATATGAACTCTTCAGTTAGAAACACTTTGTTTAATGTGCTTTCCGAGATGTAAACTTCTTCCACGAGAAACTACTGAGAGTCTTTTTCTTCATAGGTTTCCAATCAGTTTGGAATTAGAAATGAATGAACTATATATCCTTGCTATTAACATAACAGCCGTCGTGTATTTATTACATACTAGCAGGACCCGTGAAAATTTCACGGAAATTTAGATCAACAAAGTTTAGATAAACCAGCCCGTGAGAAGTGGTCCTCTCAANACAGGATACTTCGCTCGAGACCTGAAATTTCACTTGAAAAGGTGCGACGCGTAACGGAATGGTAGGTAGGTAGGTTCAAGCGTATTAATATATAGATACAAAGTGGTGGAATAAGTGTTTGTAAATAAGTATTATATTGTTAAGAATTTTCTTATTACTGCACAACTTCCTCTGATAATATGTGTATGGAACGTAGATCGGATGGGAATCAGTATACATATTCGATTTTATTATAAGTTTCCACGAACAAAAAATTCTTAACGAAACTACGTTTTCCAGAGTGCGATGTAAATTCTAGATTGTACGACTAAGCAGGTTTAGGGTCAAGATCTCTCCATCACGTTACGCATATGTTTGGATCTTTTAGAATTCCCCTACCATGACTCGATAACTTATAGTGCATGGTTAGGTAGTTTAATCTATAAAAGTATATCATAGAATCTTCCTGTGGCCTTGTATCATTCAGCGTAAGACACAAATACGTATAAAAGCCTCTTTTCACTAGGGTTCGTCTTCAATGATATCAATTAACACGTCAAGTATAATTGCAAGTGCTCCCATACGATATCAATTATTTCAATTCGAGATCAAACCGATCATTATTCATTGTACCATTAAATGGCCAGTCGAGCCTCCATCTTGCAATCAGCAAGGGCATAAAAATCTTAAATTAACGAATAAAATTTCACACCTGCGCAAGAAACGTTCCCTACGCTACTAACTAATTAATTTTTTCACACATTTTGGATGAATATTGTAATTTAGTTTGCCATCATACATTAAAGTACTCTTTCACAGATTTTTCCATACACGTGTCTTTAGCTCTCCTTCAAATACAATAAAAAGCACATAGAGCAGGTGAAAGTCGCATAGGGACCAGATAGATATGCTTTAAGGTACGAGTTTGCGAGTGCAAGAAAAAATACACAAAGACTCGGACGGCCCCAGCAAAG
>VOMN01013893.1:0-11576 GCA_014899125.1 Orchestia grillus
AGTTCACTAGCGTATCGCTGAGAGCGGAAGTGGTGATCAGCACGTTGCATTAACCACATCCGACCGATACAAAAAAATGTTATCTAATTGAAGTAGATCTGTGAAAAATAATAAATAAAAATACCACCAAACCCATGCAGAAAGCTCGTTGAAAACTACGGAAAAATTTTTAGACTGCGTTGTAAATAAATGTCGTGCTACTGTTTAAAATAATATTGTTAAATATTTTTGTGATGAGGTATTTATTGTTACAAAGGTTTGTATTTAAACAAAGCTTTTCATTTTCTGTCAGTGTATGCATGCGCAAAGATTGACTGTGTACATTAAAATACGAATACCAAATTTTTCTAGACACTAAAACAAATTATTTGAAAAAGAATAGTTATTACGCATCAAATATATTACCACCCTATGAATTTTCATTGCACCGAGTCAACTACGTAATCCCTTGTTACTTTCATACTATTCTTTTTTACTTTTGTTTAAAGTTTCTAGCTCCCTCAAGCCCCACTTTTTCCATGGAAAAGACATACTTTGTCAAAAAGTGACTCAGTGGGCTGCCAGATTCATAATCATCTGTGAGATTGAGTTTGAAAGAACCAAGAGGCCAGCTATACCCAACTTTGCTACGCAGACCGTGTTCTCATGGCTTAAGGGACCGCCACTCTTGTCGCAGAAATGATAAGCTTAATGTACGGTCATACAATTCCATACTTCTCTAGCATGTACACAGGAACTTTAATTATTCTTTACAGTATTCACGTGCAAAATACTAGCGAAAAATGCATCATAAACTGAAGTGTAGCAGCCTTGCTTGCGGTGAAAGACTTCAGACCACAATGGCATCCACGTTCATGAAATTTACTTTGTACCCCAAGTTGCTTCAGTCTGCGCCTACACCATTAACATCCCCTCACTATAACTTCCTCAAACTGTCTTAACCTCTCATGCCTTATTGAATGTTCGGGCTATAATCTTTTCAGAGTTCATGAGTATGAATAGTACGAAAGATTCAAAATGATAAACTCATTATAATTATTTGTAAATATTAATTTTCATCGAGGCTTAGACCAAAAGGTTTTAGAGGAGCTTCGTTGAAAAGTTTTGCTTAAATCCAGTAGTGGACGGAATGAAAATTTATTGCCTAATTTTGAAAACGTATGAAGTCTTCCCCTGCTCCACTCTCCATTGTATTTGATTAAATCGCATAACATTCAGTCATATTGTATACCCGGTTGTCAAATCATTCTATTTCTCATTTTTTCAAGGTGAAATTGTTCACAAGAAAACCATCAAATTACGCTTTCCAAACACGGCCGAAGATGAATACGGGAACGTCGGTACTTGGACTATGGTGTACGATCAAGGCTTCGAAGTACGAGTGGGAGGCCGCTCCTACTTTGCGTTCAATTTCTTTGAGAAAGTAAGAGTGTGTAATTTTTTCGTTTCGTTGAGTAGCTATAGCGAATCAAAATCTATATAATTCGATATTAAGGCAACAATGATATGTTTCCTTCGTAAGAAAATCTCACCGCTTTCGTTCTAGGTTACGTGGTCTTCTGTAGAACTGTATTCAAAGATGAATTAGCGTACGAGATTAACCGTCTGGGTGTGAAATAAGCTGGAAGCAAGAAACTGGGAATTCCCTCCTACCTCTAAAGCCAATTTGATGTACTGTGTCTTAACAAATATATACTACAGGCACTTCTCAGGTTAAGTTAAAATATAAGATATCATTTAATCATCAGCATTAAGAATTAGACTTAGATAAAATCTTTCAAACTAATATTGAACATAATGGGCATAAAATTTCACAAAATTGCACTACCAAGCAACATGCTTTTCATGTATGAGGTCGAGATGAAATGAAGGACTTTGCCAAAAATTATGTTGCTTTTCTATTAACTAATTTAACTCGGTAAATCTCAATGATGTTTCTTTGAGAGATGATTAAGTTTGTGTACATGCACGGCTTCTATTAATTGCCTACGCTCTTTCTTTCGTCAATTCTATAAAAAATTGTACTAGAATGGAGATCGTCATTGAAGGCTTACACATATTGTGGATGATAATAGATGGAATCCTGCTAGTTGTTATGTGTGCATTTAGCCATTAGTTAGGGGTCATACTAGTCAGGCAAAAATTGATAAGGAAGAGCATATCTTTAATAATAGAAGCCTTTCACACTCACAAACTCAGACTGCCTTTTTACGAAAACACAAAAGATTTATTTACATTTCAATTTCTAAGCAGGAATCCAATTTAATTTAAGCAACATTCGTCCAGGTCTTTCATTTGGTCTCAACCGCTTTATTGTATGATAATCAGGTTGTTTAATAGTTCAATTACCTGAAATTGTACATGCAAAGGACTATTGATAATAATTAATAATATTTATGGAGCAAACTTCGGTTTCGTAATCATAACTCCTTTAATTAAAACTAAAGAATCTACTCATATGTTAAAAATAGCGTGTCACCCTGCTCGGAGAGGAACAGGGCTTATGTGATTTGGGCTGAAATTTTTCCTCATGTAGACACCTATTTCGTTGAACGCTGACGCAGCGTTACTATCACTTTGTAACATTCTGAGCGAGTTGACCAAGAACTGAACTTTTATCTATGAAACACATTATTTATTAAACTAGAGGAGTGTCAGATTACTTCTTACCATGATCCCGCAAAAATCATTAATCCAGTCTATAGTTTACGTCGTGAATTGTGCTCGAAATTGATATCAAATATGGTTTTTCTCTAAAATTTTTACACCAAGGGGTTTCATGTGAACAAATGCTGAAAAGGAAGAGCTTAGTTAATGGCTAGATATGCCTAAATTCTTATTGATTTTATATAACTTCTGCTTGTGATGACTGCAGTGCAAACGTGCTGTGAATTGCTGGATATTGTTCAACTCATGTTTTCAAAAACTGAAAATAATTTCAATTTAAATCTAAGTTTCCTCAAGATAAGAGAAATAAATTCTCTTTTCCATGTAAACGTACTTCGTTACTTAAACCATCAAATTTTGACTGTAAATATTTTTGAAGAACAACTCTCCAACAATTTATCCATCACAACAAACACCCCGGAATTTCTCACAAAACTACCTACCCGCTAGTGACTCCTTCCCACGTAACTAGAATAACATAATTTTATTTTGTTGTGTTTCTTAGTTGTGACCTATCTACTGTGCAAAAATATACTTTTTATTTTATGAGGGAATTTGTTAATATTTTCAGCCACAGACAAGTTTTTTATTGTTGGTCAGGTACTAAGTGGCTAAAGGTCAACACGATTTCCGTTAGTCAATATATTATGTTATATAGTATAGGAATGCTGCACCTATAATAGCTATGATAAAGATACATTATAAATTTTCACTGAATTTTAATAAATTTGTTTCGCATAGTTCATGGAACAATTATTTATTTACAGACAGGAGCGAATGTGACATCATACTGCGATATGACGTTCCCGGGTTGGTCACGGGACCTGACAGTGCGTAACTGGTCGTGTTTCCAAGCAACCAAAGTGACGAATTCCTCGCTAGCGAGGATTCGCCACGACACGCATGACATCGCTCTTGTGAGTCTAAACTGACATTTCGTGTGCAGTCTAGCAAAATTAAGCTCGGTAAATGTATTCATCGAAAGTATGAGTTTATAAACAGCACGAAAGTAACAAACGCCAATTTTATCATGAAAATATTGTTAAAAAATATCGTTTTTATTATAAAAATGTCGTTGAAAAGCTAACATACGGTTTTTTCAAATAAACTCCGTAGTTACTAAGTCGGAACGGTTATGAATAAAATGCTAGCATTTCCAATTTGTGCGCCCTGAACTTCATCTATATGGATCATGAGCCACCATATATATGAACTCAACAAAAGGCTCGGTGATTAGCCGCTTATGCTGTGACGATCCAAAATTTGGTTCTGAAATGCAACATATGTATTTGAGGAATCTAATTTACAGATCGCCTCTGAGATCTAACATATTCACTTCAGTATTTTACTAAATAAAAAAAATTAAAAAACAACTAATGAAAAAATTGAAACTCAGTACTCAATTCCAAATTCCATATGGCTTATTGAGAAAATACTGCTCCGTCAATCAAACGGAGAGGAAGTGAAATAAACTGAAAATGTAAAAGCCCATAGATTCAACGCTCGATATTCTTTGTCCATCCTACATCACTGTGGTGCGATTTCATAAGCGAAAAACGATGAACAGCGAAAATATTTGACACTGATTTTAGCCACTTTAGGAGCAAAATAATATTTTATGGTCATGCTTGGGCCTAGCAAATAACACTAAAAATTATTAGTGCTTTCCATTTTGGGAAATCAGTCCTCGTTATGTGGTATAATTGCCTTGTGAGCTGCGCTGTGTGCTTCTAATGCTAAATCCTTCTTTGATTTTAGCTGCAGCCTAGTTTCACCGAAAAGCGGCCAAAATGTTTAATTTACTGCCTAACTCAAGCAGAAGCCCTTGGGGAAAAATTGTTTTCACTTTAAGTGCTAATGAGAAGAAATGACAGAAACTTTATGACAAAAGGGTTGACGTAAAATACATTGAATTTTAAATTCCTTGTAATTACTACTCAAGCGCCTTGATACGGTGAGGAATGAAGCATCTAATTATCCTTTCCCTCGAGCACCACTTCCTATCCACGTGAAAATCAGCTTTTACGTACCCCTGGGATTCGAACGTGGGACATCCTTAGTTTAGAATAAAATATGACGACGAGAGTGAGCCGAATGGTCGAATCTTGGGTTTTCACGAAAGTTTCCTTACGTCAGACAATGAAGTTAACATTTTCACATAACATCTTCTATACATTCATTGTTTATTGCGCAGTTTGAAACCAGGACCATAATATTGCCAGAAATATTTCTTCAACTAACACTGAGTTTTAAATAGAACTTTGGTATTCAGCGGCAAACGTAGTTATCCCACGATATGCACATTAACAAGGATATATATTGTGCAAAAAAAAAATTCACTAGATAAATATAAATCCAAGAAAAATCCAAATATCTAACATTTTTCTTGCCCTACGCTCAATATACCATACAAATTTAACAAATTTGGTACAAATTTAACACACAATTTACGCTGTAATCTCTTAAGTTCATTGCGTATTAAAGCACTTAGGGCCCACGTTAGCTAATTTTTACAGGTATCATATCGAAAATTTGGTTTCGGATTCAATGTCACTTATGCCGTTTCTGTATTGCCGCTTTGTTGATGATATTTATGTTAAGGTAGATGGCAATATTAGTTGGAGATGCTGGGGAATTTGAAGATGGAAAGTTCGGTTTCAAGAGTTACTAGTGGCACTAGTGTGCAGGGTAAGCTGTCATTTCTAGATGTGCTAGTTGAGACTGCAGGGAATTCATTTGAAAGATATATAGGGTGGTTAAATTTGAAGGGCCGATGTTGATTTTCAATAAAACACCAATTAGGTTCATAATAAGCCTGAATAACTTTAACGCGATGCTCGATTGTGTATCTTACCATGGTTCAAATTGAGTTAGNTTAGTCTGAAATAGAGAAATGTCAAATTAAATGCAGAAAAACACTTGACGTTTAGGTGTGGTTCACATTCAGAATCGGCCCTTACAATTTAACTACCCTTCATAGACACGAAGCCTTCCTATTCAGGCGAAACTCTGTAATACGACTCTGAGGCTCCTCAGACTTATAAGGAAGGCATTATTCGTACCCTTCTCAATAGAAGTCACAAAGTGTGTACCTAGGATGATTTTCATTCTAATATAATTGGAATTAAACGTTTGTTAATTAACAACTGGTTCCCTTATTCCTTAGTTGATAAAAATATAAACGAGCTTCTGGAACTTAGGTTGAGTAATAGCAATGCAACAGTCCATAATGCCCGACATATCATAATATTTGGTAAAAACCAGATGAGTTCGCATTATGAAATAAATGAAAGAGGGATTAAAAACATTATAAAAACATTCATTAAATCAATAGATGAAACCATGTGAATCAAATTATGCATATACTATAAAAATAGGAAATTCAGTGACCTCCTCTTAGAAAAAAACAAATGTCATCTCTAAAAGACAGCGATCTAATCAGAGCCAATGTGATTTATCACTTTAAATGGAACAGGAGAGGCTGTATACTTCTTGATAGAAGTTACATTGGCATGACTAGATGGAGTCCCAAACAATGATCAAATGCTCATAAGTAGCAAGGTTCTATTTCTAATCATTTTTGTATTCACCATTGTTCGAAAGCTACGAGGGATGAGTACCTCAATTTTGCTTAAAATTAAGAAAAAATATCATATTCAAATCATAGAGACCTTACATATTTATACATTGAAAGCTTCCCTTACTGAGAACACCGTTGACTTTTTTGCTTAAAAATTACTTAATAGAACAGTACCGTAGATTATTGCGACTATCACCATAGCCCTCCATTTTGATTGTGTGGGTCGTGTTCTTAACATGTATTGAATTGTACATTGCAACTTGTGGGCCATACTCGTATAAATTTAAGATTAATCTCAAATTTAGCTGAAGTTCTTTTTACATGATGTTGAACTTGATTATAATTTTTTCTGCATTTTGTATCTCAATTTGTGCGCCACATTTGTACAATTTAATGTATAGTATCGAATTTAGCTACAACATTTTTTATAGTTTGTTGAACGTGATTGAAATTTCTTTAGGTTACGAAATTTATTCCTAAAATTTCTGCATCCGTTCAGCCTGATGTTAAAGTAAGAACATCGAAAAGCTGCATTATTATAAATTCAGAGATTAAGTAAATATGATAAACAATTTCCTAAATGTTTTTACCCACAATGGACTGGAATAATTTCGTAAGGTTGAGAGGTTAGAAAAGATCATACTATAATCGTTACATTATCACGTACGTATGTCGCGTACGCATTATCCGAGTGCATCTCTAGGCGTTTTAACAAAAATACCCTTCACAAATAGTGATTCTCTATATGGAACAACACGTACTAAACCTGTTATCGATACTCATTCAACGTTCACATATGTAATTAACAGAGTATATTGGAGCTATTCATAATGATTCATTCCATAGAAATAATACCATAGTTAAGTTCAAATTAATTTGAATACATATCTTCAACGTAAAACGGTATACACACGTTGCAGTTTTGATTTTTATCTAATCAGAGTTTGAAATCTGAAGGCCAGAACTTAGCATGCTGTGCCGCACAACTCGGATGCGAGTATCTTTGGTTGTCACATGCACATCAAATGAAGTCCTTGAGAGGATACGAATGAAACACATCTGCAATTTTATATGACTAATTCACACGTCAACATAGACAGATGTCGACTTATTACTTTTTTCTTGTGTGCTTTTAAATTTTTAATCGGAATTTTTAGAAAATTCTCATTCTTTCGTGAAGTACACTGATTAAATACTTGAACTGCGTCGTTCTAATGGGAATGTGTTTGACTGAAAGAATTCCTCAGAACTCTTCAATAAGCGATAATCTGTACGAGTAAAATCAGATAAAACAGAATTTTATATTTGAGGCCAAGTAGCTTGTGGACAGACCATTGGAAAGTCTCCGGCCTTACTTATTTTGTCGTACAACAAAACCGGGTTATCTTCATTCACGAGTGTTGAACGTTTCTCGTTCAATTTTTTGGGAAACTCAAAATTTCTGTACTAAACGATGATTGTCTATTTATTTCTTAGACATGCACTGTTTTACGATATTGAGGTCAAAATTTCTGTCCAGTAAAAATCTATTCAATGCGTGCAACCCAGAATATCCTGTGCTTAACTTTCTTTTTCATATTCAGCTCACCCTAATCGTGCTTACTCCCGTCTAATAAGTATACGAAATTTAATATTTATAAAATTTCTGTTTGAGGGTACAGGTAGATTTTCCCATACTTGAAACGAATCACTTAACTCCAGACAAAACTCTCATCGACCATGAGGAATATTGAATCACAACGCCATCTAAAAAATGTATTAGTAAGCTGGTGTACCCTTATGAGTGAGTGCATGGTTATTATTGCTGCACTCACAACACATATATTTTCGTTTTAGTTTTTCTTTCTGGCTTACCGTTGATCGGGGTGACCGTTAGAATGAAAGCTAAACTGTCGGTATCAACAAACATGGGTCCTCAAAAATTACCAGTGCCTCCGAGTACTTGGTGTCTGCAGTATGTGAAAGACTCTGCTAATTGATTTTGGGTTTAGCATTCGTTACGTTTTCGAAGAAGAAATCTATATTCTATAACTCATTAAAAGCGGACACAAACCAAAACGTGGGAGCAATGAAGATGTAGCAGGATTAGGCTGAGTTCCAAAAGTTGATATTTAATAAATCATTTTGGATTCATCAATATTTGATTACATCAAAATTGAAAAGTCAGATAAACAACTGATTCTAAATTGATTTTTTGTGTATTTAAACATAAATAAAAGTGTTAATAGCAGTGAAATTTCCTTTACATTTTAATCATTGCAGTATTTTTATCGATGAACATTTCATAATTTAAGTTGATATTTACGCTGTTATGATTGCTGTGCCGCACATTAATCTTAGTATTATACGTATAGCATAGCTGAATGATATAAGAAACATATTCTGTCAATGAGGAATTCACGCAATCTGTCTTATGATCGTGCTCTACGACGAGACTATTTCCGGAACTCCGCACGCATGCACTCACTTCGAAAAACTTACCACTGCCCGTGCGTTAGTAATTCGTAATCCTGTACGGCTGGTATAGTATGACTTTTTTTGAGTGAATTCGCCTATTCTAATATAATCGTTAATTTATGCAGGCCACGGGACAGCAGGCGACGTTTCTTTGAATTGCATATTGATAGGTCTCAACCGAGCAGAGCATTCATTTCTTTTTCAAGCAGGCTACATTAGAGTGCAGTGATGGTCCAGTAACAGCTAATTTTGGTTGCAGCTTGAAAGCCGTGTGCACAGACAAGATCCGCGCTTCATTGACGCCATCAACCGTCACCAGCAGAAATGGACAGCCAAACTCTACCCTCAGTTTGAAGGACTTACTCTAGGCCATATGTTCAGACTTAGAGGCGGCCAGCTGTAAGTATCCTAATGCGATCAAATGGTGAACTGATGAGTTGTCATAATTTTTTTCAACTTTTTACGTTGCAGGCTATAAAACATTCGAGATCGTCGATGTCATTAACACTTTTAGTATACTTTAGTAATATTACAATACATTAAAAAAATAATATCAATAAAGAAGAGACTGAAAATAGTCGTCCTTAGTAGCAAATTTTGTTGGTTCGTATTTTTAGGTAGCTGTGAAGTTTTGGTTTAGAATTCGACTCACATTTTCCAGTGTTCGGCGACCTCGGCGTTCAGTGCGCATCCATCAGAGCTCTGTAGTGACACGTCTACGCGTGGCGATGCTGCCAAAACAGTTCGACTGGCGCAACGTTTCCGGAGTAAACTACGTCAGACCTGTCAAGTTAGTAGAATTCAGAGAACATTCTGATGGGACAATATTGTCTAATTACTGCAGATCTATTAAGAAATTTAATTTAAAAGTCTGCTGAAGTAACAAGTTCGTTAGTGATGTAGAACAACTTGGCTTCTTCTGTTTAAAAAGCCCTTTGGACACACTCTCGTGAAACACGATCTCTAAATGTTGTCGCTAAATCCGTAGACATTAACAATAAAGACACGTGAACATGTGTACTCGTGTCACGGAATAGTACAGCGCAATATTCACGAGGCCCAAATTAGTCTCGATTTAAGTATGTTCTCCTCAGTACTGAGTAAAAATTTGCGTTTGTTCTTCATATAAGAAAACGAAATACGGCTTGGCCAAATATTGTCAAAGCAATATTCCAACATCCACGAGCTAGAATGGAAATGCCAGGTTACCTATAAGCAAAATTGTGTCTTTAAGGGAGGCTCCATACACGGAACTTCATGACGCTCTGTACGAGTAGAATTCCTGAGTTTGATGAAATTAACTCTGTGAGTATGATCATTGTTTTAATTTTATTGTACAGGTATATTTCATCACATATTAGTGATTAGATAGATACGATAAAATTAAATTAAATAACTCGTGAAGGAATGAAGTCCTTCCGTTAATTTTCTGTAATTATAAAGTTTATTCTAGCCATCCAGTCGTTCTCGAGAATTGGAATTTTCTTCTATAGTATTTGATCACGAAGGAGTATCCGAGTATTTTTGTAGAACACATGATAAAAATGAATAATTGGGAAGTTTTATTCATAAAATAACTCCAGAAATTCTTAATTACAAATTTTTCGTAATTTAGTGACATACGTACGCACGAAAAACTAATGAATAATACCACCGTGGGGCTCACGTTCTGTTCCAAAGATGTTCTACTCACATATATTGTTTCGAAGTTTAATTCCCATACAACGCCTTTGCTCTGAAATTTTTTTTTCTGTTCAATATTTAACACAATTTCATTTTTTACTCTTAAATTTTATGTTCGTCATGTGATTAACGTGAAATGTTTGATCTTTTACAATTTCTCAACATTCCCATCAAAATGTTAACTGCTCATAAATTACATCCCATATTTCGCAAGTTTTCTATAATGTTGTTGCTCATCATAATTCTGCCTTCTCCTGTGCATCAATACAGAATCATTTAATTGACTTTTTTCAGTCGATGATGAGTTATTATCAGAAAATTCTTAACTTTAATCAAAATGTATTGTTATTGTTGCATAGTATATGTATAATACATCTGGTTCCGTAACATAAGCAGCGAATGCTTACAATCATTCAGCATGAGATACGCTGAATAGAAATCTAGGTTTTATAACTGGGGCCAGGAATCAAGGGAACTGCGGCTCGTGCTACGCCTTCGCCAGCATCGGAGTGATTGAGTCGCAGCTGCTACTGCGCAGCGGAGGCACTGAGAGCTTCGACCTTAGTGCCGAGGACATAGTTGGGTGCTCACCCCTGTCCCAAGGTTGCGACGGCGGCTTCCCTTACCTCGTCGCAGGAAGGTAAGTTGGAGCACTTCTTTACACGCTATTCATAACTAAGCAATTGGAACGAATACATTTATGCTACACATTTTTAGCCGTATGAATTATATCCAACCCCTAGTAGAACGGTCCCAAATTGAAACACATCTGAAAATCAATCGTTAAATATTACATACCGAATGATAGTTTACAGGCAGAGCGGTAGCAATGAAAAATTTCACGATGGCGTTGCACTTGTAATTTTAGTATTAACGACCTTATAATTAAATTTAATGTGTTGGAAGAAAGCTTGCTCTTATTACTATAACGTTTATAATTGTTGATGTTTGCAAACGGACATAAAATTGTAAGTTCGTCCAGTTCAACGCCATTTAGGAGTAATAAAGTAACACTTTTGAAGTGGCGTAGAGCTTTTAATCTAAGATTTATTTATAAGCGCGTCCTCAATTTGTATCTCTATTTCAGTGTTCTGTTTCAGAACTTATACTAATTGATTCAAGAAATAGTACTTACCTTGCTTGCCCAATTAAACTTCGGGGCAGCATCTGCGCAGTTTATGCTAGCACA
>VOMN01013896.1:0-16663 GCA_014899125.1 Orchestia grillus
TTGTGAATCTTAATTTGGGGATAGGTACCAGAAGTTAACATTAACAAAAATTCTTGCGTAACTTTTTAGGCATATCTCTCCAGGTTTAAAGCGTGCAGTTTTAAATTTTGGACGGACAACCTTAATTTTCTGATACATAAGATTATTCAACTTGTTACGAATTATGCACAATGAGACATTTATAATTCAAATTAGAGGTGTAGTACGGCAGAATGAATTGCTCATAAAGTATGCCGCAAGCGCTTGGCGACCAGGACGAAGCGAGACTAAACCAATGATTGCAATGTACTGATGTTTTAAAGTTATAATAAATTCAGCCCTACAAATCAGCCTGAATACAGTCCATACTAAGCACTTAGAGTTGCAGGCTGTTCTTGACTTTGTGGAGAGAAAGAACCTTTATGGAGAGAGACTATTGATGACAAGAAATACTAAAAACACATTCGTTCCATCGAAAAACGACATTCACAATTATTATGCCTTGCATATGTTAACGGATTAAAGTTGTCAGCCTAAAAAATTGGTTCAATAAAAAGAAATGAAAATAGTTATAGAACACGTCTAACCACTTGCCATGAGCTCCTGCTTGTTAACAGCTATGCGGTTTGAAGCTACAGCACTTTCCTCGAATGCTATCTTTTCAAACTCTTTGAAGCTGATGTATTTGAACTTCCCTTCAGTACTACAGCAGTTGTCTTGCTCTAGCATATCAAGCTCCCAAAAGCAATGCCACGTTCTTAGTTCCCGAAATTTCGTCTATGTCTAAACGTCCTCTCGACTACAGATTGCAGAAGTAGATGAAAGCTTCAGATGTCAAGATTATAACAATTCAAATTACCCATTAACACAGGGGATGATTTGTAGATGGTTGTGATTCTAAATTCTGTGGCATACTTTGTGCCCGGGAACAAGCGCGTTCCTTCTTCGAACAACCATCCACTCACGAACATTATTGCAGAGAAGAACTACCATAGTTACCTATTATATATTTTCTTTTTATTCTAATTTTGAAAAAGTGGAATATTGAGTAACTATCATATTTCCCTATTTTAATTACTAATTAATAATATTTCATGAAATCTTTAGAATAGCAATGAAAAACATGACAAAAAATAAATAGTTGAAAAATGAATGACTTCAAAATATTTAGACAAGCCCAACATGAACCAACGTCCAATGAAACAGCGAATTGTTGGCTTTTATACCAACTGTGGATAAGAACGGGCATATGCTACACTATGATCTTTTCTGCACTTAATTAATTCGACTTATAGCATAGGATACATTGCATAGGTTTTATGCCCACATGTGTGAAGTGCTAGAAGTAGGAAATAAAACGTATACGTATTTTACTTGCGGTTGTCTATGTGTTCGT
This sequence comes from Orchestia grillus, assembly GCA_014899125.1. NCBI lineage: Eukaryota > Metazoa > Arthropoda > Malacostraca > Amphipoda > Talitridae > Orchestia > Orchestia grillus. Next base: position 1,376 of record VOMN01013896.1, read on the forward strand.
TCCTGAAGAGGAGACTCGCACGGCGCACATACTGCGTGACTAAGTATGCATTTTTGAGTATGGTCAAATGTAGTCAATTGCAGCTAGTGCTGATTGCAACTTTGGCTCATATTGTGGCTAGCGGACAAAACATAGATAGTCAGCCTTCTAATTCCGTGCAGAAGCTGGTGGTTCGTCAGCGGCTTCAATGAGATATACTCATTGCACTTAACTGGCTTCAAAAACGTAATTCTGAACAAATTTCCTCTAAATTTAGCGAAAGGGATTGCAAATCCCCGTTGCTTGATATTTTACATTTTGTTATTTCTTAGGGATGTGTAGCGTTTTTTCAATCATTGCGTCGAACCAGCGTGGGATCAAAGTACATGCGGTCTAAAAATTGACGGGTATTAACAACAACGTTGTTGGCACGCGATTGAGGGTTAACCGAGTTTTTATAATTTAAAAATTATAAATGTGATGAAGTCCTGTCGTGTAGATGAAACAATTTTTCGAAGAAAATTACAATAAGAATATACATCAAATTCTGGAAACTTGACAGATCTAGTCTTGATAGCAATTGTTGATAATGAGGGCGATTTCTAATTAACGAGGATGGCGAACATCAGGGGGGCAAGGCCTGGTTTGTGCGGTGAATGGGGCTGGCGAGACAAGCTTGAGTTCAGCCATGTTCCTGAGCGTCATTTGTTGGATGTGGTCTCGGGTCGTCACGAAGAAGCACCAAGCTTCTTCAAAACGCCCAGAATAAGTTGGGTTCATATTTTATACGACAAACACAATAAGTTTCAAAAATCTGGAATTTATAAGATTGATGATGAAAGAATTCGATAAAGGTGTTAACACTGATTAAAATATTGAGAAAACTAAAATTAGGTAGTTGGGAGTTTATTCATTTCAAATGAAGACCTTTGTATCCTACATAGGTAACTATCGCTCCTTCCTCATTTACCACATAGTGGTTTTCCGGTTATTATTGCCTTCAATATTCGATGTCAAGTGAATTTCTATTGGGCTAAAAAAATTGGTATGTTGAGCTACTTTGAAATTCAGAATTCATTTGACTGTAAAATTGTCCTTTTTTTAATAACGTTTTCCTCATTTTATCACGATGAAATACAGAGAATTGTCTCGCGTCTATTGAATATTTACAGTAATCTCTCGCTGCGTGCATAGGCTCATATCTATGGCAATCTTCGTGTGTATAATCCAACGGTAATAGCAGCTTCTTCATAATAATATTGTTTGACTCTTTTGAAGAGTATTCCCTTAAAAACTTGAGATTGTCATTTATTTATAATTTCGAGCTCAGTTCGAAGGACTCACTTAAAAAAATGATTAGGCTAATTGCTAGAACTTCTCGAGTAATTGCTGCTCTGGAGGAAATGGCCAATCCCTATCATATAAACTTTCTGTTAGAATTTCTAACACAGTCAGAAATTCTAACAGAATTCTTTTTTTTTAGAATTCTATCAAAGCCTAAAAACGATACATTTCAAGACACATGAGTAGCATTATTTTTAGGATGTATAAAGCTCGTCATAAAGGCCTCAAAATTACCAAAATTTGGCTGGAAGGAATTGGAAGAAAATTTTCTTCACTCCGTGGAGCTTTCGAGTGCGTAACTCTACTGCGCTGAGCTGCAATTGTCCTGCGACTGTCTGGCTTGCGGGAATCTCATGGAGTATAGAGCGGCTCACTCTCAAGTCAGATCTCCGCTGCGGCTCATGGAGCATAGAGCGGCTCACTCTCAAGTCAGATCTCCGCTGTAACTCTCACTCGTAGACATTTTCTTGTCGTGTTTCTATGGTCTGTATGGTAGGATTTTACTTACTTGCCTCTTTTAATTTTTTCTCGATGAATATTGAATAGTATGTAACTCATCCAAATAATTAGTTTCTGACCATAATTTCATAAGATATATGTTCCAAGAATTTCATGACTGATCAGTTTTATCGTTTTATTTTTAGGTTATATTAATTTCAATTGCATTCATATAGTCCCGAGCGTTATATTATTCGTTATAACAAGGCAATAAAATATTCAATAGCATACTTCAAGTACTCACTTCCAACTTGTGCAATGACGTTTTGATTCAACTAAACATTTAAAAAGTTATTAATGGCATAGATCAATAATTCTTGATACAGAAACATGAGCATTTCAGTCTTTTAGGCTCTGTGTTTAGTTCTAATGTGCAAGAAATCTGCATTGCATCCCTACTGAAATATTTTTTTCTTTTGATTGTACGATTGAAGAGACGTGAGGAATTGAGCTTGGTTTTCTCGATCCCTAAATATGAATGCGTACTCTATACTGCCAGCAAACTAATTTTTTTCTGCATTATAATCCCTTTAGCGGCCCCCACTTGTATTTTCGAGTCATTGGCTTAGCAAAAATAGAGTCTCAGAAAACTTGGAGCATTTCCAACAAGTTTATGGACTCCGCAGAACCATTGGCAACAATCTTTTCATCCTTGAGGGAAACTTCGAGTTAGTTTGAAGCTTTTTCCTGTCCATGCCACCGCTATTGCATTTCACGGGCCATTTTTAACGTGGCTAACGAACATCGGCAGAACTGACCAATATTTTTGCCGAGTCGGGGCATGGAAGTGACCGGTCCGCACTTCTGCAAAGTAGCGCGAGAACGCTTCTTCCAGCACGATCCTTTTAGTCTTATCATGGCGTCTTCTCTGGTGGGGCTCTCGGTTTAACTGCGCCAGCGAAATAGTACTTCGAGAATGTTGTGAATGGTTTTTAGACGGTTATAATAAATTTTGAATTAGTTCCTTAATACACATAAACGAATGATATGCGGCGAGAGTAAAATAAGAGGTATTTCACGAGTGAGAAATCCTTATTTCACTTAGTAATTATACGACATCCAGAGTGAGACATTGATGAGGATGTAAGTGATTGGTTCAGTTCAAAGGCTTATTGTTAGACTAGCGGGGCTTGGGAATTCTTCCGCAGAGAAGTTAAACTTTTTAATTACGAAGCAAGCAGTGATTTAGGTCAAGTATGTAGGGTGACGCAAAAGTCGCTTTAACATTTTCAACATTTATTATGCAAAAGCTATAAAAATATACAGAGTTCTATTAAATTCCGAAAGAAAGAAGAAGTTTGGAAGTTTTGATATAGGCTGACCATAATAAAATGAACGGATTCAAACTATGTCCTGTAGTAGGAGCCCTTTAGATTGGCTAAATACACAGTGGAAGAGAAAGAGCAGCCATTGTGCAACATTATTTCACGAAACAATAGATCATTAGTTGGGGTAAGGAGAAGTTTCATGGGAATATTTAACAAGATTCCACCTAAACTCTGTATTCTTGCTTTGGTAGCAAAATTCAGACGTACGAGATCAGTTACTGACAAAGGTCGAACTGGAAGCCCGAGTCATCCTTCAGTGAAGAATTTCACGCTTTGGTGACATTCTTTGGCCATCTCGATCACTGGATTTAGCTCCTCCAGATTTTTTCATACGGGGATATTCAAAGGATATAGTTTTTGTGAATATTCCAAACACTCTCCAAGAACTTAAACAGAATTTAATTATGGAAGTTTGCAACATTTTTCCAGATATTTCGAGGAAATTATCCGCAATACAAAGCAAAAAGTTTGTTTGGTCTTTGATAACAATGGAAAACACTTGAAAAAAATAAGATTTAAGTGAAAATTAAAAGGTATTTTTTTTCCATTTGCAATTTACCAGAACTTTGTATTGTTTTTAGTTTTTACGTAATAAACGTTTAAAAAAAAGCAAAGTAACTTTTGGGTCACCCTATACAATACCACCTAAAAATGCCCACAAAGTTATAATATTTAAGTTAATTCAGCCACACAACTTGACTAGGAAGGAGAGCGTTACAAACTTGACCTTCGAGATTCCCGGAAGTTCACTCGCAAGAATATTGAGGGCATTCATGCATGACAATGGATGCAAAATATGACATGCAGAGGCCAAGGATGAAATTAAACAGCTGTAGGGGAAGTAGCGATCGCAGTAGCCCACATTATCAGTGAATGAGAAGTTGGCTTAATTAAAATGGACGTGTTCATAGACATTCACCAGTCAAAATTGAAGTGATAAATGGCATCACTAAAGAGTAGTAGCTATGCATGCTGAAGGTTAGTAACACTGGTCTCATCCTCATAAGAGAAGTGTGGCGTCGTGCATGCCCTATAACTGATTTGAAGTGTGAGTTGCTGTAGTTTTATCAACTTATGTTTTATGATTCCACACTCATTGTATAGACACAACCCGGTCAAAAAGTGGTGGCACCCTGGGGAAATGTGGGAGTGACGAAAATAATCAAGCTTAATATAATTGTATTGGACCACCTTTCACATTGATTACAGCTTCCATTCAATAAGAACCTTGAGCCTTTATTAGTTCCAACACGTTTTAACGTTGTGTTTTCAATGCTTTACGACTACTGGCGTGGTGAGGGATGTAAGGAATGTGTGTTTTACTCCCTGGTTACGTGAAACACCTTGCCTGAACCGGGATCGAACCCTAGCTGCGAGGCCATCACGCTAACCAGTATGCCATGAAGCCCACATTAGACATACATTCCACGAGATTTTGCAAAAATCTAAACTAATATTTGTCAAAGATACGAGCAAAGTTTCAGAAAAATCTTTTAACAAGGAACGAAAAGATGTAGAGGTTCGCAGCTTGCTCTCCAGTTGGTCCCATAAATTTTCGATAAGGCTTAAATCAGGAGACTGTGGAGGCAATTCCATATGAGACAATAATCCCTTACGATCCATGGACCAATCTTGTATTACATCAGACAGGTGGGTGCGAACGTTGTGGTCTCGAAAAATACCGGAGCCATCAGGAAAATAAAATCCTTAGGCGAGCGTACTTGATCACTTTGGATGTTTAAATAATTTTGAAATTTCCTTTTGTTGCCACATAAAATTAATTAACCTAATTCCGGCCATGTGAAGCGCCCCCAAATCATTAAACTGCCTTGAATCCTCTATCATCTTTATGGAACAAAGATGTTTTATATTGTTTTATAGTTCAGTCTTTCTAGTCTTTTGAAAATGGGAGCCGGTTCGGTCAATAATTAGCTTTACTGACCAATGGTTGCCTGAGGGCTTCGCAACTCCTCAAGTCCATTTTCTTTAGCTCTCAGCCCACGGCGCAAGCAGAAATTTTCTAAGGACCTTCTACGAGCATGCTAGTCAACTGCTGAACATTTTTTCACAAGTTTGCTTACAACAGTCACTTCAGAGAACGCCTGTCGCAAGTTTTCAGCGTTTTAGTTCTGCCACTGTTTCCACTGAATGACTGCATTCCAACATCTTTTTCTCACTGAGCAGTTTTTCTTCGTTCAGTTCTAAATTCTACGGCCATCATTCGAGACGATTCTCTTTTGGATTGCCCAGCCGGTGTAAAACAATAACACGCTTTTTGCTAAAGACAGGGGCGTATTATGCAGTTTTTTCAGCGGGATTATTCATGCTTGTGGTCACGGAGAGAGCAGGTGCAGTGCTCACTTCCGGTGACACTGAACGCGACTTTTGTTACCATATTCTCTTCCTTAAAATTTTTTATGAAGAAAACTGTAGAAAATTGTTTAAATTATATCTTTATTTACCAGGGTGCGACAGCACATGGTGAAGTTTTAATGATTCATGTATTATGATTACATACCTTTTGTAAATAGACTAACCATATTAACTGATATTTGTTTTGCAACCAACAGCTTATACCTCACAATAAGGGTCGCAGCGCAGCCTTTTACAGACGACAGATCACATGGTATGATGAAAATGATTTAAAATACATATTTCCCTTAACTTATATGACTACAGAGATTTTGTCTGCGAAGTTATCTCATTGCTTTAACGATTTGAGATAGAAGTTTCCCAAAAAACCCAACTCACCAAAAAGGCCACCGCGTCGGGGGCTGGTGAGGAGGGTAGGGGGAGAGGATGAAGGAAAGGAGGGAGGGAAAGGGCGAGCAGCAGGTGGTTGTGTGCCATTCACCCCAACACGACAAATTATTGAAGACGAATCCAATTTACACCCTGCAGTTTCGTTTTAGGGGGGAAGGTTTACTGTTCGAGTGAATATCGTCGCATGGAGGAATAGCTTTAGCGATGAGATATGCAATCGATTTCTTTCTGAGCTCCTGAAAAATACTCAAATTAACCCTGGGAGAAACTGGTTTAAATTCCTGTGACCGCACTCACAGTCATGCATGCAACCTTCGCAGGTACCCACTGTAATATTCTTGGTGAACATTCACGCTCGGTGCGAGAAAAAACTTGCATGTGAATAGTTTCTTTTGTAATTCTGGCAGCCAGTTTTGAAATCGAGGAACATGTAACACGAAGTCAGACCAAGGACTACTGCAAGAAAGGACATGCAGTGCAGTTTACCTAGTTTTGCTGGCGAAGGTCATCGTAAAGTTCTTATTTTCCTAAAAATCTTGAATAATTAAAAATTACAAATAGTACAAAACAGAATTAAATAAACACACATCGCAAAATAGTGTTCATTATGAATACAGAAGGACTTTTGATAAGGCTCAAGTTGATATATTCATAAATTTACCCATATGAGCATCCCTTAGTGGACATCAAGTGAGGACAGGACCCTGGCCGACCGTTTCTAGCGTGCTTGCACCACACCTATGAAGGCGTCGGCTCCTGTACATTGCCTGTATGCAGAAAACTCGCCTTCAATTCGGTCACCCTGAATTTCACGCAGTAGCGCATAGTTAAGTTTATCATGTCTCAACAGATACTCTTACACAGCAACTAGACCTTGCATTATCTACACGAGGGCCGTTTGGTGTCATGTATGACACTGTGTTGCTGTCCTACTCCATGTTCTGACGGTGACACCTTGAATTGGTCGAGCAAGTGCGACAGATTTGTTGAAGAGGGATCTTGAATAGTCACTTTTCCTGTTGAACGGAAAAATCAACAACGATCAGTATTAACCTGCGCAAATACTCATAATATTTCGTATCAATGATGACTTTTTTGCTATTATTGTGCGGTTTACCTTATGTATAAGAAAATCTAAGCTGCGATAGGCTTTCTTTGCAATGTAATTTTCATTTTAAGAAATACGAACAGAGATCACACTTTTTTTGAGTTAATATTTCACTTTTGGAGCCTAGCATAAAATATGGAAAAATAGCTTTAGCGAGGAAATATACAATCGATCTCGATCTGCAGTCATAGCTGAGCTTTAAGCAATGTACGTCATTCAGTCTGATGTCTTGCCCTTTGCCTGAGACGTTGACAACATTCCACCAACGCAGCACTCACGGGACGAAGCGCGCTGGGTCGTGGCTCCCCTGCAACGGGAGGGCAGCTACTGCTTTGTCATTGAAGACATCCGAAATGTGGTGGACATAATGAAGCTGAAGTTGTGAAGGGTGGACAGCTGCTTCAGTAGGAGGAGAAATCTTCAAAATATTGTTCTTCTCTGCCTCATACAGTTCTTTCCCATCACTGAACGACTTAATGACCTGGTTGCCAAAAGTCAGTTTCTGCTACTTCTCTAAAAGTTAAATCAAGAGCAACAAGAAAACAACGATGGGAATAGTAGTGATAACAGGTTCAAATGGTGATAACATTTTTGAAGCCTGAAATTTTTCACCGATGGAAAACTTAATAGGATCTAAAATGAAACGACCACATCTGCCTTGTTGGCTCATCTTTAGGTACTTTAAACAATCAGCTCTTGTCTCTATCATTAAAATCGTCTTTAGGTTTCACATCATCACATTTCTCAAGTATTTTCGATGAATATACATACTAAAACAAAAAAATCTAAAATCCAACACAGAAACTGAAACATCGCTTTAGTGTTCTTAAAATTCAAAGACCAAATATTGCATGTTGTACACTTTAAGAAATGAAAATAGTCCGTACATGAGAGATCTAAGCTATAGATTTAATCGATATAAGCTCAGCAATAGCTGTTTAATAAACAGAAAATGAGGAAAAAATTACATAAGTTCTAGATGGTGAGATGAATAAAAACATTGAGAAAAAGAGGCATTCACAAAATCCATCCTAGAAACAGCTGATGGCACTGCAGAAGTCCCTTATTTTAAAAGCGAAACCTCGTTGGTTTTTATTAACTGTAAAGGAATGAAAACGAAGCCTGCAAATTTTTATGCGTCTCCATTGTATGCATGAAAATTGACAACCTCAACTTGAATTAGCTAATCTTCAAAAACAAGAACGAAAATGTGACGTTGGAATATACAGTACACAGCGTGTGTACGAATCATATTCGTTGTGCATGTTCTCAGAGATGAAGAGCAATTCATCATTGCACATTCAGAGGAAGTTCTGTAATTGTTTCTACATGAATTTTTATCTTACATTTTATTATCTCTTCATTGGCACCTCAAATGCTCTTCCTACATTTGGGTATGCGCCGTTTATATTCCTAATTTTTAACCAAGAGGCTTAAAGCCATGTAGATTCTATGAATCACTCCGATAGCAATATCACCACAACGAAGCACATATTTGTCACCAACTGAGTAAAACAACTTGAAAGTATAAAGTAAAACAATTCAACAGTTACTGAACGTAATTTCAATTAACGGAAAAAGTTAATTGATTTTAGCACATCGTTTTCTGTATTCAATAATAACTCATGTGTACAAAGCGAATGAACTTGTCTCCTCCCAGCGCGGCACACAGCGCTGCTCCGATGTGTCCGTAGTTGTGCTACAGCGAATGACACGTGACGTGCGCCAGCCCTAGGACCGCCCGAGAACATTTGGATCCGGGCGATGTCACTCTAAAAGCAGGCTCCTGCTTAGAAGTCCATAAAAAGCCCCCTTTACTGGTCACGAGAAGGATCAAGGGAGCCGTTGCCAGGCACTTCACCACATCTCAGAAGCTCACACTGAAGACCTCTATCGATAATGGCGTCCGCCGCGTTAAAAGCCAAGAGAACAACGAGTAGGGCACGAGTTGGCTCAGTTTGCTTCTTCTAAGCACGACGGCTTTCGAGTGCGTTATTGAGAGAACAGAAAAAGAGCAAATATGGAAAAAATAAGGGTGTTTGATAGTCAGAAAAATTATGACCAAGAGAAGTATAATGGCCACGAGGAAGAACTACTGAGCGCATCTACATGAATGTGTAGATGTTTCACCATCGTGCGCTCGATAATAAATGTTAACATCTCTACCTTCGAGTGCACATGGAGCCTTTCATTTCTTAAATTAGACAGGACTTGGGAGAAAGTGTTTGCGTCTAACACAGCTCAGGCCTATCAGAGGGAGTGGATGGAGTGTTAGTTTGAAACTGGAAGATTTACTTGTAAAATATCGTAGATTCTATGGTTTCTGCTCCGTCGTAAAATCTCACATTGCACTCGACAATTAATGAAATGTTATAAACATAAAACGTTCGAGGGGAAGACGTAGTCGTAAAGAATAGGAGAAGTTATTTTATGAATTTTCAACTTATATTACTTTGTAAACAAAACCGTGCATTAGAATGAACAATTATTACACCAACCGTAAGCTTCATTCCGATTATTATGTTCACTAACAATCGAGGGACAAGGAAGTGATGTTTCACTGCACTAAACTGTTATGCATTGCTTCGTTTTTTCGAATGATTCACCGCTCTTCATTTCACGACGTTATTCTCAGGAGACTTTTAGCGGATTAATTATTTTCATTTACTGTTGAATATATTGCAAGCAGTGACAATCTACTTATAAAAGAAACGCTCTTCAGTGACAGGTGACGTAGTTTCCTCATTCGCTAACACCTCCGCTGCTCCGCAGAGGGCCGCTTGCCACCTTTGATGACCGCCAGTTGGGGCGCCTCCTCCATGGCAGGTCTACAGGAACAATAGGTTTCTTTGAGTTCTTCTTGTACTAATTGGAAGGAACAACTAATTGAATTTTATCGTGGATCCGATACAAATGCTTCTTTTTGGTCAGCGTGCCTGAGGCTTGTCTTAAAATTCTGTCCAGGTGGCTTCTCTGAGAAGTGATGGCCTGAGGGAGGCGCTGGGCACACTTCAAAGGCCGCGGGAGCTTTTCTTAGGAAGGAACGAGGCCTCGAGGACGAATAAAGGAATAAAGATGTGCGGAAGCAGACGTAGGAGTCGAGTCCTAATGTGGGAAGGAAATTGAGGTTTTCTTGGACTTGAACGAAGAGGAAAAATGAAATTTAGACTTGCGAGGACAGCTGTTGAATCAACGTACGAACATGCACCGTCATGACTTTCTACTTTGGGCATCACGATGTTATCAAAAACAGCACGAAAATGCTCAGCTCAAGAAGTTAAGGATGAAAAGAGCTTATAAGAAACAGTCATAACAGCAGTCTGCTTCTTCAAAAGGCTTCTAAGAATTCAGAAGCGGGGAAACTGAAATGAAAACGAATTTTGATAACAAAATGTTGTTTGAGGAACCAGTTCCATCGGTATTGAAAACACACTCTTCGGTCATCCTTGATGTAAAGAAGAACTGGACGGCTAGCGGGAACGACAGAAGATTAAAAAAACTTGACTCACGTTAACTATTTGAATATTGAATACGGAATTATTTTTTAGAAGATGCAAGTTGTCCCTTGCTAAAGAATCATGCTCCTCCAGAGCATACTATAGATAAATGGGAGTGCTCTTCAGTATTCCCGCTTTGGTCCATCAGTCCTCCTTTGAGGAAACACGTTCAAGTACTTTAATTTTTTTGCTAAGCATTTGCCGCGTCGTGCCATCCAACCCAAGCCCTCAGCAGGCGTGTCTACTGCCGCTACTCTCAGCAGGCGTGTCTACTACCGCTACTCTCAGCAGGCGTGTCTACTACCGCTACTCTCAGCAGGCGCGTCTACTACCGCTACTCTCAGCAGGCGCGTCTACTGCCGCTACTCTCAATGATAAATTAGAACAGCCACACATAAACACAACGCTAATAAATTCGATGCACAAATTGACAAAGCGAGTATACGTCCCACCGAGGGGTCTCATTCGAGGAAATCAATGACGTCACAGTGAACAACCTCGTCACGAGCGTCTGTAAAAGTCGACAGGCGGAAAGCTTCGGTTGCACTGAAACGTTGCATGCATGAAAGATGGAAGACTTTCCCTTTACATTCAATCAGTAGCACTCGCGGACTTTCGGTATCATTCACCCTCTCGGTATCTTTTTAACAGATTTTTGTGTTGTTGCTGAAGGAGGCATTAACGAGCGATGTAGAGAAAATTCCCCCCCTTCCCCCCAGCAGGAGTAAATTTTGATTAAGCAAAGGAAAAATTCATCGTTGGGGGAACAGGTTGAGACATGTGCTAAGCCTTCCATAGCTGAAAATTGCGGCGATGTCGATATTCTGTTCAATCTCATGGATAATATTAATAACATGAATTTGAAGTACGTAAACAGGACTAAATACATTAAAGTTTATTGCTGTTCAGCAAACACTTCGAGCTTCGCTCACTTAAAGTATTATCGCTCACTCCTGTCTGCTCATTAATTTAAAATTTGACATATATCGGATAATAGGAAGAATTCACGTTGCCAGATCTAAAGTGAACTAGCTTCTTTAAAAATGTAGATTCGCATGTCAAGCTGTCTAAGTTCACTTATGCTACATATCTGTATGATTACCCTACAGATGCTTGCAAAAGTACTGTAAGAGTTCAATGATGTTTTCATTCGAGGCGTTGACATCGTGAAGCGAGGCAGCGCCTTAAGACGCACTAGACAACAGAATTATTGTAGTCGTGCTGGGAAATACAGGTGCAATGGCGTCGACTTGCGACGATGGTGCGATTGAGGAACTAAATTTGGCCTGAGAGAAGAATCCAGTTTAAAGTATATGCATTGACTGAAATTAGGTGCAATTAGAGTAGAATAAGAGTGTGTTATTTATCTCGCTTTTCGTCGCTCAATTTTTCTCGGCAGTGCACTTCCAGTGAATGTGTCTGTGAAAGGAAACAGTCGACCGACTAAAATCAGCAGAGAAATAAAGAATTGCCTGAGCACAAGAGAAGTGCATAAATCCTGCGCTGTCAGCGCAATGAGCGTGAGAAGGAAAGTGGCAGGCCTCGCACTGGGAACGGCTGATTAGTGTGCAATGGAAAAAATAGGCAATTGTTGGGAAACCAGGAACCAAGAACCGAGTGGAACGGAGAAGCCGCGGCGGAAGGCAGAGCGACAGGACGGAGCATGTTTGTCCGGCAAGTTGGAGGGCGCAGATCAGATTAGCTCTGAGAGGAGCCAGCTCCACCGAGCCGCGCCGCCGCCGAAAAACAAACTCGTGTTTTCAGGAGTGAACGTGGCCTCGATCTCTCGCCCTCGCCGCGTGCTTTACGAGTCTCCCAGCGCCTTTGTACTCCAAATACATTTTCACGCTCGTTATTTGACATGAACTCAGAAAAGTGCAGTAATGGTTGTTAGTTGTTCATCATGAATGTGTATTAGTGTTTATACTGAGTTTATGGAGTTTTTGTCAATGACTCGATAAGTTTTCGCACTTGAAATGACACTCTCGAAAGGAAAAAATCGTTTTATGCTGCTTAAATTTATGTAAGATAGTTGTCCATCTGAAACAGGCTCTACGTTGAGAAATTATCTATCTCCAGCGTACTACGAAATTCCAGATCTCATCACTTAAACCGTCCTCATCTCGTTGATTTCATGATATAAACAGTGAAAATATTTCGATAATCTCGTCCTCTGATGAAAACGTTTCATTGCGCATGAAAGTCTCAAATTGTTTAAATGAGTGTTAATCAGTAGGAGCTGCATCAGGAGAACGTGGTGGATAGGGATCAAAATTTTATCATCGANTATGTAACATTTGGGAAGGATCAAGGAAATTGAGCTGTGTGGCATCGTCTTCACGCAAAGTTGGTCTATTTTTTATGACCGGATTAAATTTTCACCGTTGTTTGAGAGAATCCATTTCACACAGCGTGAAATTTTTCATGTGAAAATTAGTCTTTTACACTTAATGAAAATCCTGAGGGCACAACTGCTAGCGCTATTTTGACGTCTCATTCAGTTCGTACGAATTTAACTGAGACAGTACCTTTTCTTTTTCTTCAGTGTAAATATCATTTTTGTACAGAAAAATTGTGGCGCGAGTTATTTTGTTTTTTCCAGTTCTGACGTGTTTTTACACTGAAGTTATTTTCAATACTTCGAGTTTTCGAGGAAATCTTCACAGTCATTTGAGTAGAGTTGAGAATTCAACAATGCCACAACCAAACGAGGCCTTCGTTTTTTAAAATTCTCGAGAGGAAGAATGTTCGCTCATATTCCTATAGTAATGGCCCTCGACGTTGATTGATTGGACTTTTTCATTGTGCTTGGAAACAGACACATAAAATATTATTTAAAAGTAACAAGTTATTACTGGAAAAAAATTAACGTAAAAACGCTAAACGAACTTTTCATGAAAGAATGTATTAGTAACTTTGATTTCTCAACATTTCTGAACTTTTTAAAGTAACAGCGTTTGAATTTGAATTTTCGAGGTTATTCAAATTACTATCGAACACTGAATTTTTGTAATTGAGCACCACTACAACAATTGCGTTTGATCAAAGTGAAGAAAGTGTCTGCAGGGAATAAAAACGTGAAGATCAACACGAAGACCGTCAACAATGGGATCATCAAAGCACGTGTGAGCTAACATGTGATATTTAAGATGCTCATCACGAGCAAGATCTAAAATAAGGTCAGCTTAAAGAAATTTTTAACAATCATGATAGCATGTTGAACACCTGTTATAAGCCTGATAAGAAAGAATTAACAGCATATCCTCACATGTAGCATTTGTTTGACCGGCTTACGATTATTATTCTTTGAGTCAAAATTCATTACCAGCGACAAGTTTTTACCAGTCGCTCAGTGCTGAACAAGATTTGTGGAAAAATACCGATGATGAAAAAAATCAGTTCAAATTTTTAAATCAGTTTAAATCATGTATATCAGTTTACAAAATGTCAGTTTAAATATATCAGTTTAAATTTTTATACGCTGAGGAGGCTACTTCGTTGAACGCAGCGATCAACGACTGACGCAAAAGAATGACGCGTCAGTTCATGATTGACAACCTGATTCAAAAGTTCCTTTTCACGAGAACGCTTTTGTGTTCCCACATAATGCCAGCTTCTTGGCAGACGCTCATACTCGAAAGTTTTTTCATTCAAGTTTTGACAGACAATAGTGAAAAGATTTGTTAGTTTTACTTCGTAGTGGTCTCTCAATGAATCTTTAATGAAATCAAGCAAGGAATAGTTTAGAAGAACGAGGTCTTCTTCAGACAGAGAATGGCTTTGTCTTTTGAATTAACTGTTTTCCAGGTTTTTGCCTCGCGTACAGCAGCATGCGGTGTGATGCTCACAAACAGAAGTAAAACTTTTTCGCAATGGCTCCTGAAACTTGCTTCGGATAGTTGACTGTTTGCGCTGAACACTGTTTTGAATTTGTATTTTGCTGAGAGTGTCCAATGGGAATTGCCTCCGACGATAGAGACAGGATCGCAGAGCTTTTACAATTGCACTCGAATAAGACGTAAAAAGCTGAAGCTGATGCCAAGAAAGAAACAGTGGAGCTTTTTTCCAAACTCTAGGTACCCGAGAGTAAAAATATTGAAGCCAAGATAATTTTTTTTTAAACTCATTTTTTTCGTCTAAAAGTGACAGCAGACTCGCTTTCGAAAGCCAAATAAATCCAAGGTCTGTTCATCTGATGCTTCATTTTTAGTCTGCCGATGCTTTCTGAGAGCATGGTACACTGATAAGTATTTTGACTACTAAAAGTACTGCTCCATGGTTTACATAGAGCAGTTTAGACCACACTGCTTTGCTCGATGGCACTTTTGTGTGTAGACAGTATTATCAGGACAGGATCATACAGCCAAGTGATCACGACATGATTTTTATCTATCAGTCGGACTTGCACACATCGTTATGCTTGCGTCCAGCTTGTGATGCAGCTGCAAGCCTCAGTCACATCACCGAGCATGTTTTACGCTATCATACTTTAACCTGAACGTTTTTGTCACACCTACTAATGGCTCTGCGTTAATCGTATTAGAAACATTTATTTACCACTAGTAATTTACATCAGATACAGGCTTACAATCAAGGGGGGAATGACGAAGAACTGGGATCAAGATATACAGTATACCACAGGTAGGCCCTAATGTACTACAAGGCTTCTAAGGCCACCTGTATAGAAATGAAAGCATTCAATTTACAATACAACAATAATTAATAACAAATAAGGCTTAAGGTTGCACTCAGGTATGTAAGTTACAAGAAC
>VOMN01013911.1:0-16467 GCA_014899125.1 Orchestia grillus
ATTCTGACATTGCCCTGGATTGGGGGGCCGCAGAGGTGAGATTTAGAGGTGAGACCAGCAGTTATTAACCATTGATTTTGTCAGTGGGTGATACTTCATTTCATAGATACTAGAGTCCAACTCCATCTTAACTTTGGACTGCCTACAACATGGCTCATTTCTATTGTTATATTCTGTTCAAATTTACTTTTGATTCTCATTACTTTTCCAACAATTACTGCAAATTATTGTGCTGTTTCTTCAAATCATAAGTACAAGCTATTATTTGCTTAAATCAATAAAGTAATCTTGATGATATAAGTTAATGATTATTATCGTTAGTTTGTTAGTTTAAAGCTTCCTAGCCACATCAAAGGCAATTTCAATCTCATGAGAGCAAAAAAAGGACCATTTTGTATGGACTTTAAAAAATGGGGAACGTATGCACATGTGCGTTCCTACATAGGATTCTTTATGCATAGAAAGAAACAGCAAGTTAAGAAAGAAGAGGATGAAAAGACAAATAAGAGATAGCAAAGAAAGTATGAAAATTAAATGAAACAAAGGGAGCACAAAGCATAATAGTTCTGAAGGCTCTCTATAGTTGAGGTGCCCTAACAATGCTTCCTTGGGATTGCCAGTCCCCATGGCATGGGATAGACAAACTTAATCAACCTAACCCTGTTGCCTATGGCCTATCCTATGCCTCCTGAGAGGTACAAGGCAACAACATTCTATCCAAAAATTAAAGGACCCAAACACTCGTAATATGCAAAGGAAGACTGACCTAAACTTTAGCATTTTTTTAACAATGAAACAGATGCAAGATATGGTAGGTCAGTGGTGAAGCCCTTGACCTGTGGTTGAGAACTTGTGTCTCAATCACAACAGCTACAGTATGCAGAAAAGTAGCATTTCAACTGTCATTCTTCAAAAAATTTCTATGTGCATCAATTACAAACTTAAGGTGTCATATACAATTTTACAAAAAATTTATTGCTCAACATCAGCACAGATTCTTTTCTTTAGAATCAAACTTAACCAATGTCATCAATTCATGCAAGCTCTATTCTGACAACTTAACCAATTCTCTAACAGATGATCTAGCAGGTAATCACATTTCAGAGGCTAATAGTATTTGTGGTAGCACAGTCATTTTGTGTCATCCTATTTTACTCATTCAAACATTTCATTCTTTTGCTTCTTTCTGGTAACCTTTGGAGAATATGCATCATTATTAATTGTCATAACTTTTCCTCAACTAAAAATTCATATCAAAAAATGGTCATTAACATCAGAGATAAGGTCCCAGTGATTAGTAAAAGCTCTGACAAATATTGGGATACCTGGGCTAACCATCCATCATGCAAGACAAAACATGAATGTCAGGAAGACTTTTTCACAACCTCTTGCCACCACTTATTTAGGAATTTATGGTAGAATATGAGCTACACATTTCATTTATAGGCTGTCCTGACTAACTTTTAGGCAAACATTGTCCAAACAAAGCAAATCCAAATTAATTAAATCTGGATAAACAAGGATCTAGTGTATTTATGGTTAAATTTGAAATAAATCATAAGCAAAGATAAGCAGATACCCTGGAAAATAATTCAAGTGATGAACCTTTATAGGTTTTGGATAAAAAGTTGTGGGTGTCCAAGGTAATTAAAATGAATAAAATACTTTTTATTCTAAAATTCCAGCTTAAAAATTGAAATAGTTGTTGAACAAACATTTTAAATCATAGCTGAGAGGCTAGTAGTTTGTTACCTAAGAGCAACACTAGCCACATAGGTTTTTCATCAAAAGATTCTCATTTATAAGTGAATGATCTCTTCATGTATTCATACCTACCAACAATTTCATTCAGTTTTAAATCAATTCAATAAAATACTATCATCTTCAATTAGTCAATATTTTTAGCAGAATTGAATGAAAAAAGAAATGTTCAAATTTGAGGTTTGTGTTACAATATCTTGAACTTTTTATTAAGGAATGTTTGGCTGCAGTATACTTATTCTAACAATTGATACAATCACTTTGATGAATAGATTAAACCCTTGACTACCATGGATTCTATCTTCCAGAATGTCCACTGTTAGAAAAAATCTGTGAATTTGAGACAGGAAAGGCCAAAGAGTTTCATTACTCCATTTTTATGAAAGTTTTTGTAATACTCTTATACCTATCAAGGTTTCTAAATCATCAACAATCTTATCTTAATTACACTAGAACTTATCCGCTCTCTTACAAAATAATCCATGAAGATGTCAGCCAAGCTTAAGACTTGAGTCAGGGCTTCATGCATACATTGCAGGCACCAAAAATGAACTGAGGGAACCAATATAAGTTAAAGTAAAATTTTTTTGAAAACCAGGAACAATTATCACACTTAACAAGGGATTTCTGTATAAATATATTTTTATTTTTTTTGTGCTTCTTGTTTGTCACAGTTAATCCTTTGGATAATTAGGTAAGTCTTGGTGTGTTAGCAGACCCAAGCTGCACAACTTCATAAGAACAAATATGTGGTCAGTTACAATTTCACGTAGGGGCTTGGCGTTTGAAAAATGCAATTTTATTATAAAAGTTCATATGAGAGCCAGAGAAAACATACTGTTTCTAAAAAGTTTATTCCAACCTAGAGCTTTAGAGCATCAACAATGGTCATCTTCAACAGTCAGTAAAAAGTAAGAATTATAAGTTAAATGACAAGTTGATAACTGATACATACTTGTGATATTAGTGAAGTTAGACAATAGAGACATAGGAAAAACACAGTAAACATCTGCTTTCAAATGGTTCATGAGGACTTTTGAGAGCCATGGAGCTATCCCAATTGCTAAGGGATGGGCACAAAGTTTGTGAAATGACATTCAACTCCTATTTTCTTCAAGATTTTTATAGACTTCTGAAGATGAGCACAGATAATGCTTGAAAGCTCTAGATTAAGAAACTTTTTAGAAACAGGATCTGTTTTCTCTGGCCTAATGAGACATGAATTTTGTCACAAGATCTCTATAAATTAAATATTTAGGCAAGTTTTACACTTATTCTAGGAATTTACAGAGTGTATGGTAACCAACATTTAATTTGAGGTATTCCACATCAACCAACAATAATTAAAAGTTGTTACACATTTTAATAAACAAATATAGAGCTCTTTGCAGAAACTATTAATGATCTTAAAATGTCACAATTATCCAATGCTTATGGATCATCAGATTTAATTTCTGCATATACTGTTCAGGCAGTGGACGTGCTGCTGGTGGTATCTTATGCTCTAATAGTTCTACTCTTAGTTTTAACACTCCATTGAAGTTGCAATAAGATTAAAATCATTATAAACTGATTGAAATTACTTTATACATTACTTAATCTATAGAAACAAAAAATTATCAGTGATAGTTATTAAAATTTATTACATTTGTTAGCAATTGAAGATGCTAAAATATTCCTACATGCAGTCAACAACTGCTATACTACAGAAGCATAAAACTAACTTCATATTTCTCTCTCATTCCAACTTGGGTCAATGATAAATAGAAACCGAGTGAAGAAATTGGCATTGAGCAATGATATTAATTCTGCTTCATAATTGTATGCAATCATTGTATTATTACTCTGTTGGACCAAGTTTCCAATTTTCCCTTGCATTTAATGCTGAGTAAATTATTTTAAGAAACACTCCTGTCAATATTTACAAGTTGACATTGTGTACATCACATTCTATTCATTATAAGCCATACAGCATTGATATTTGTATCTCTAGCAGGATTCCCTTTTTTCAGTTGCAAAAACTAATTTTCATAAGACTTAACAGCATAGGAATAAGTATATGGAAAATATTTGAAGCAATCACACACAAAGCTCATGAAAGGGCCCAAGGTCAACAAAAGTTAGGGCCACATTTTTACAAGCTCTATTGATAGGGATTGAATCCAATTATCAAAACAAATCAATCTTAACTCAATGCATCCCTCATCCTATACTAACCAAACCTAACTTAACTGGAAGCAAGAGCAAATGCAGACAACACCTTGAACAAGATACACTTGTTTTAAAATATGCTCCTGTCTTGCCAAACTTCTAAAAATATATTTCCACAACTCAAAAAGAAAAAACATATTAAACAAATAAAAGGAAAGAATAAAAAAGGGTTAACAAATAAGAAGTGATATTACCATGAAGGCTAAATGATGAATAGAATGTACTTCTGCAGGGTGCTAACTAAATGTACATATTGCCCACACTCCAATCATATACCTGTCACATTACTTTTACACCTGAATAAATTTTTCTCAAAGAAACTTTTCTCTCATTAACTTACAGTAGGTAGGAGAGTTTTTCATGCTTTTTCTCATCAAGAATCAATAATCAAGTTACATGGTTTCATATTCATTTTTACAATAAAAACTTTGTCATTAAACTTCACAGCAATTTTTTTCAAGTTTTAAATATATATATTTGAGGAATGTACAAATAAAAATGTATTATCTTACACTTGACTGATTGGAGCATTTTGATGAGATAAGTATGATTTAATTTAGAAATGTGATGGAATATTTACTCACTTCCAACAAAATAATGAGAAAATTATATACGAGTAGAAAAACATTTAGATCACTAAGAAAATTTATTAGAAGTTATTCACCGCACTTGGTTATTTAAATAGAATTCGACGTAAACACCGACATGCTAGTAACTTCATAACAAGTAAATATTACATATCCCGCTCTAGCGATTTAATCACACAACAGCAGCAGAAAGGCCTGAGATAATTTTCCGTCAAGGGTTGTAACTGATCGAAGTGACTTCTGTCAATAACAACAGGCCAATTTAACGTCAAAATATTATTTTTTAGATACGGTCTGTACAAATTATAATATGCACTGCAGATCTAGTATTCAACTGGCAGAGAAAGACACGTACAGAGCCTGCTAATGCAATTTCAAGTCCGATAAATGCCATTTTAATATTAAATTTTCAACCCAGGTGACGACAGCGAGATAACGGGTACAAATACAAGTAGCTGATCCGCTCTCTCCTCGCTTAGCTCGAATAGCGAAAATGGCGTCGACTTGCGCATGCGTACAGAATTTATACGATAAGATTTTGCTTAAATATTCCGTGTACCATGCGCGATTCACATTCAAATACAACACCTTGTATAGAAACACTCCAGTCTACACTTACACAGTATGAATCATTCATAGGAAATTCCATTATGAAAACAGAATGTCAACGGCGAGAAGACGGGGAGAATTCAATACTTTTAAATTCATAGATGAAAAGACAGGCTTATCTTTGCCTTATCTTTTCATAACACCAGATCAACTAACATTTATTTTCTTCTATGATTTTCCTCCAGATTTATTACCACGGAGGATAAATGCATGATAATATAATTCATGTTATTTGTAAAATATTTTGAAATATTTAATTAAGGAGTTGAAAGATTTTTAATCCAAAATATTCACCGTATTTACCTATATTAATATTGACAATCAATTTAAAAATTAGTCAGGCTCCCTTTAATTGAATTTAAACTTTCCATAAGTCAGACAATTTATACGAAATATTCATTAAAAGCCCTAAAATGTGATATTATTCGTATCAACAAATATCATTAAAATAATCGTGTAAAGCTCTTTGAGGGTTAGTTTCAGAAACGTCTGATGTCTTAACATTTTTGGAAGGTGGGATATACACGAGAAGGCTGACATGACAAATACAATACAAGGAGCTAAACTTTCGATTGAAAAATGAATTTCACTTAGGGCAAATAAAACTGAAGAATTCCATTTGAAAACTTTATTTCATCAACAAAAAGACAACAAATTTTAATTACTCAGAATTGAAGCGTAGCAAAGGGCAAATACAGTGTTACAGGCAGAAGCAATCTTACTCACTAGGAACACAGGCGAATAATACATCTGCATTTGAGGTCATCACCTATTACGTCGTACCAAAACAGCCAAAGCTCTCGATCCCTTCAAGTACAGACAACCCTAAGCACCAAAAAAAGTAGTCTTAAATTACCAATGAGGCAGAAATGACTAGCTGCATCGGCAATTTATCAATTAAACATCAATAGCCAATTCATGAGTAACATCATCGGTTAACGGACGTTAAAATTTGATGTACAATTACAATTTAAAGCTGATGCAGTCCAGATTTAATAAACACATAATAAGCGAACAATTCATTAGACACGAAAATTTATTGAAATATATTACGTCATGTGTGGTTACCTGAGGAATGAGTAATATTAACTGCAAAAGAAGTAGGCGATAGTTAGTGAAAGAAGTTATGTGTCAATTCTGAATGTGCACAGTGTTTTTGAAATATTTCAAAAGTAATCGTACGTTCTCACGACAAGATAGAAGCTAAGTTAACACATGCAACAGACGAAAAGGGCACAGCTTGAGAACATTAGGAGTCATAACACCCGCGTACTGGAGATCCATTCTTCGGCACCCAGCAGTGAAATGAAAGAGGAAGGCTCGTCAACCACAAAGCGATAGCAATGCTCCAAACTCACTACAGTAGAGCACCATAACTCACGAAAGTTTGAACTCATCAGAACAAGTTTGAGATTATAATAGCAATTCCCCATTTGTGCCGTGCGTCACTAATTCACGAAGGTCCAATTCGTATCCGGGTTTCGAGTGACTGGTTACTATGGTTCACTACTCGCGAATTGTGGCACTCTGCTGCACACTCCGCTACCGGACTTGTTGATCCAGTAATGGCACTCACCATGCCTCGAAGTACGTAGCGAGTATTCTCAGTCCACTCTTCAGGCTACAGAAGAATAAAACTACACAACTGAACCGAACTTTGCAACGCCCGACCAGCAACAGACCGCACTATTATAGGTTGATCTGTGGGTCATCTCAAAAGGCATCACCGTCGATCCCATCGATATCCTCATAACAACACTCTTGCAACAACCGTAACCATCTCAGGTGGGTCTCCTGCAGTTACCTCGTGAGGTTCTTAACGTAGACGCATCATTATTCTAGTGAAAGCACATCACAGTCGATACAACATGTAAAGATACAACACTTTCATAGACTAAAGTGAATAGAGCAATGATATCAGATACACTTCAACAATGCTACAGAAAAATGCGAGCTAAGAGGACAAAAGTCGAGAAACAATGAATAACAAGACGATGATTTCAAGCACAAGTGTAACACGACATCAATTAAAGTGCCTTTTGTTTTTCAAACGAAGACCTCACTTGGTGAAAAGTTGAAACGCCCAAAATTTAAATTCTCCTAAAATGCGCATTACGCAGTCAACAAACTCCGTAAGCAATTCTTAAACACTACACACCTTGTGACTTGATAAAGTGACTCCATCGGCAAAAACAATTTGCAGTGGAGCACCGTAAAGTGCAGAATTAATATCAAATATAGTGAGTCACAGGAATCAATATAGGAGAAGTTATAGCGCCAGTAGCACATTTAAGAATACCAAGTCCTTTGCTGTCCAGCCTACATGCCATTCTCGTAGAATTCGAGAAAAATGAAGCAGTATTTATGACGTTGAGTTCAAGAAAGCGATTATTTTGGGGGCTCACATCAACAGCGCGTTAGTCCGCACAGCCCATGGGCTGAACCAGCCTCTTACAATGCTACAAACATCGAAGGAAACGAATGAATAAAAATAAACAAAGAGCATATGACCAAGAAGTCCTTAATGGACTTCTAGAAAAAGAATTCAAATGCCAAACCTGAACCCACAACAGACACAATCCTGTAGCAAATGTTGCTGACTTCATAAAAATTCCTACGCATGCGATATTAGAATGAAGTTCACAAACGTTCAAATAAATTATTCTAGGTGTCCTGATTAAAACAAGACACTATTTTGAGACTCGCGTTCTCGAAGACTGGAGGTCGAAAACCCTACATTTCCTCTGCGAAAGGCAAAGCTGTCCGCGATCCAACAAAATACGACACTTATCTGGCCTTTCATTGAATGGAGAACAGATCCTCATCCATCGCCTAACACGACAACGCATAATCATAATTCTCCCTATCTGGATTTACATCAAGTCTTAGAAAACAATCCACGTGCAATGCCACATGGGTACACACATCGGAGCAATAGAAGTGAATGTTACGTTTCATCTCAAGATTTTCATGACCGTCCAGGATACCCCAAGCATAGAGTGGGGAAATGGTGTCCTGTAGGGATACAGTCTCATTCAACAGCTCGCGGATATGCGAAGGCGCACCATTCACACAAAGCGGCAGCACCTCGTTGTCGTTTCTTTCATTTTTTTGCCCTTTCTGATGCACTTCAAAATAGCAGATTATATCAATTCTACATAGCGATCACTCTCTGCCTTTCGTTAAATATTTTTTTCACTTAATCGAGTTTACTCTTAATGACGACCTATGTCAAGAACGCAAGCTTTTTTAAAGGATTCACAGTGACCAACTATGCTGAACCTGTAATAAAGAAGACGAGTACATGGAGTGGAAGACAAGTCGTTTAGAGATAGAACATCTAAGTAGACTGGCATCACGTAATAGAGGTCCACAACGCAAAGAGAACCACGCAGCAGTGTCCAGAGCAAGCTGAAATAATCTTAATTACGCTATGAAGTACACTGAGCTAATCTGTTGGTGACCTCTCTTTGGTGAACGTATTAAAAAATGTACTCTGTAGCGCGAGTGGTAGCGTGCATGCCTCCTTCTCAGGAGGTCCACGGTTTGATTCAGACGGAACGCTCTTTTTAGGAAAGAAAGATGTAACCGGAAATGCCTCATAAAAAAGAGGAGCACACCAGTGTGCCCAAATTTTTCCCAAGATAAGGAAGGTATGACATTCGCCCAGCAACACGCTTGCATTTACTGACACCAGCCATAAACCCAATCCCAGGGCCCACCCTCCTCACGCTGCTCAGATGCCTACACACATCTCCAGCCCCTGCGAGCGGCACTGCCCCGTGATAGTGCATTCGTAAAATATAAATAGTATACTTATATTTATAGTATAATATAAAATATACAAAGTTTTATTACTACATGTCACATTCCGGCATATTGCTATTACATCGGAAGGGCAGCCGTTCTTTGAATACAGCAGCATCTCCTCGGTCGCAGTAGCACCAAATGACACACGCGACAGGCGTAGCACACTTGACGACCACAGCGAAATGATCGAGGAACTTCAACGCACCTGAATATGATAGGAGTAATAATTGTAATACTTGTAATAACGAGGCATTGGTACCAGTCTCGCCACCGTCAGCACGATCGTTTGACCACACAGGAACCCCAGTCCAATTTTATCGTCGCGCTGTTGATAAATTTATAAAATGCTAGGCCACCCGTAATCTGTTAGGTTTTCAAGCCTAGTTTAAGCTTCTAATGATTCATTTTTATTTTCTAACGAAAATCGAATGACAAAAAAATAAACTGTAACCAAGATACAATGAAAAACTCTTGTTTAATTACTGAAAGATGGGTTTTGAATTTCTGCCCCGTGTTATTACTAAAAAGTGTGCACGGCTTCAAGCAAGATGATCAGAGTTTTAGTATTATACAGGTTTAACAGAGATACTTGGGAAGCAAAAAATGATGGATAATTATAAATGCTCCAGGGAAAAAATCAGACAGCGACAGAGGGAGAATATCGAGTAGAGCAAACCTTATGTTTTGAATTCTAATAATAGACATTTCCTATGAGGCAGCAACGAATAAAGTGCAGTCATATTACGGCAGGTCAGATACAGCCACGTAAGTATTCGGCATTCATTACCATATTAAATGTGCTTTGTAACCAACAACGGCGACTTTCGAATCCACCAATTGAAACCTTTGCTTAGGTTCCCAGAACCTTTCTAAGGCCTTAACGTCATAAAGCTTAGACCGCAAAAATGCTACAACGATGGAAAACAATTTGAAGATAATCTTAACATCCAGCTTGGCGTACATCAAGCCTCACGGTTAGGGTAAAAAAAGTTAATGAACTCTCATAATATACACGCTAAGAGTAAAACCAGTCCTTGCAACGAAACCTTAGACGCTTTATTACTCTGTTAGATGAGGAACGTCACTGCACATATAAAAATTTGAAGTAGGAACGTCACTGCACATATAAAAATTTGAAGTAGGAACGTCACGGCACATATAAAAATTTGAAGTAGGAAGGTCACAGTAACCGGCTGGGGATGTGAAATAGATCCATCAAGAAGAACACAACTGCAGCTGGTGCGAGGGGCACTAGGCAGTACAACATCGTCACACAAAGCAGTCCCGAGTCCACTCCCCCCCGCGACAAACGTACGAAAAACGTGATCGCTCTTCTAGTGTATGACTGTTTCCAAAACCCGATTGAAACTTTCTGAGTTAGTTTATAGTCATGACTTGAAGCTTCCTATCTATATGAAGTTCGATCCGATAACAGCGAAAAGAAGGAATAATTTAGTATGGACTACAAAAAACGAGGAACCTATGCACACGGTGTGTTCCCACACAGAATACCCTGCGAATAGAAACAGCAAGTTGAGAATGAAGAGGAAGAAAAGACAAAGAAGAGATAGTGAAGAAGATGAGAAAATTGAAAGAAGCAAAGTGGGACGAAAGAGAGAAGTCTACAAAGCTCATCTCTAGCAGAGGTAACGTAACAGGGCTCCTGGGGACGACAGTATTGGAAATTTATTCGACAATCTTGTTCTCTTTTCAGCAACGGTTTCAAGTGTATGCGAAAACTCCAAATTTAAATGTGTTCTTCATAAGGAAGCAGACTGAAGTAAACTCTTTAATTTCCCTTACATGTAACGATTTTCCAACCCACGAGGTACAAGCTATGAAGGCTTAGAACAGCAACAGTGCTTGTTAGAACACAAAAGTAGACACATTTGATGGTTCCCGTGATACGGTAAAATTCCAGTGTCGTTAATAGTGGACCGATGGGCTGTGTGAAGGGTTATGCCAACCCTAAAGCTAGCTTTCTGCACTAGGGAGGCAGTGGTAAGCCCTTCAAAGCCACCATAAAATACGCGGAAATCTGCGCAACTAAAAAACCAGTGGAGTTTATTTTGCAGTTTCTTGACGTTTTTCGCAGAGTTCACTGACCAGCAGCGGAGTGGCGCGGTCGCTATGTCCGTTTTAGAGACGGGAATTACTGCCGAGATCTGCAAGCGGCCACTAGCCAATTTCTCGCCCGTAGAAATGATCTGCGTTACACTGCCAGAATACGTCTGTAAACAACCATCGCCTAAGGGCCCCCACGCAACTACGCTAATGTTACTATTCTTCAGAAGAGACAAACTCAAACCCACGCGGAATTGAATGGACAACGCAGGTGCGCTTTTCTTCTGCGAACTTATCAGGAATTTTCATGAAATTGTGTGGTTGCGTGCAGATCAAGTCCGTGAAGAAAAATGAAAATCATGAAACATTAATTGGAAAGCATGAAACCATAGAATTTGATCTTTTTTTGGACTATTTTACTGCTGATAAAGGGAAGAAACTCGGAAGGCTACGCATTACTCCAGCTTTTGAATAACAATACATAGTTAGATACACATGGGGAAATATCTCTCATATGAATGGGCGATGAAGTCGTCAACAATTCAAAAATTTCACACATTAACAAGTTTCTCCTTCCTAGGTAGACGAATCAAGGAAAGTGTGTAGAGGTGCCACAGACGCCCACTAATGGTGAGCATCGCATACTTTACTAAGACTTTCCATTACGTCCCCTCGCTACAAGTAAACTTTTTCCTCGCCTGGTAAACTGAACACAGCACATGACCAGAACACCACTATAGTAGTAGCAGTAGTAGTAGTAGTAGTAGTAAACCGATCATAACTGGCGCTTCAGGATACTTCGCCCATTTCGCACCGAAAACAAGCATCTTTACAAAGCTCAAGAGCTGCAGAAGTTCAAAAGTTGTTAACTAGACAAATATATTACATAAATCTTCGTTTCCGCGATCTCAGTATTTTTAGGTCTACCACTATAGTACATTAGTTTTGTCCTGATGGGATGAAAGAGAAAAAGAGAGTTTTAATTTGACAAGAGACGGAAAGCCTCATCCTGCATGTAAAACATGGGATCCATTACAAATCCGAATGCGCCACTAAGATTTTAATGGCGGCTAAGGCTCTAATACAAATGCACCACAAACAAATCAGTAACAGGATTAATTCAACAGTTGAAAACATGAAAATGACTAGAGTTATTAGACATACATAAAACGTCTTCTACATAAACTAGAAAATGAACAACAGGTAGGTGGATGATTTCAATGAGGTAAAATAGAATTCGACATGTAACTTTCTAATAAAAGCAAAATAACTGACCATTTCAACACAAATTCAATTTCATTTAGAGTCAAGACTTGCGAAAACGCTTAGAGCATTCACGCCTAATTGTAATGCATTTTTTTTCGCTACCGTCGCTACCAAGTCTGAGCAGGTGTTCCCGTAATTAAATTACTAACGTAGTTTCGTTGAGAAGAGTAAAACTTCAAACTTTCAAAAGAGCCATGAACGAAATTATGATCGCTCTTTAATAAGCTTTGCACGATGCTAAGAGCTTATCAAAGTAATCAAAATCATGATACAGCGCGCAGATTTGCACAAGAATCATAAGAGAAGGAACATGCTCACATTCTAGCAAGCACCGCCTCGGCGTACGTAATTAAAGTGTTATTGACGTGCTCGGTGAGAGCTCTGGCATGACATTTCTTGACCAGGTCAACATAAAACGAACTATCCACGGTACATTTGCCGTCTATGTTAGATGTCAGGCCACTACGGCTTTCTCCGCCATTTGCGACACCCGTCGTGGATGAATCTGCAGCCATGAGTAAAGGTAGGCTCTGTTTGTGCGTGGAGGACTCTTTTGTCAATGACTGCGGAGGCAAAGATCGATTTACGGAGGGTTGAGACACAGGCACTTGAGAAACGTAGGGCTGGTTCACAGGAGACTCGGCAGCTTGTCGAGCCTCTCCCATCACTTTGGTGCCATCAGCCGCATTAAGAACATTACGCAGCCTCCAAGCGAAACTTTTTTCAGAGGTACCAGGACCGTCAGGCGTTTGTAGAGCAGAGGACAAGCGAGAATGTTGCACGCCACCCAAACCTGAGTCAGAGGGTAGAACTGACACAAAATCGCGGAAGGTCATGCTCTCACTGAGGCTCACTAGAATTTCCCGCAACATATTGGAGTACTGTCCTGTTGGTTGGTCCAGACGCAGGATGTGAGCAACAAGCTCGCGCCATTGATCAGTTGTCTCGCACGTTTCCCTGGCATAGGCGAGCAGAGCGTGCGGGTGCTTGTCCAGCACGAGCTGCAGCTGCTGAGTGTTGAGGCTGTCACTGCCAGGGGCCGTGAGGCAGGCTGCCAGGATGCTCTCGCTGCCAGCGATGCTGCTGTTGCTGGCGATGAATTTTGCCACGTGGTTGCGGTCCGACTGTGACGGCAGTGGGGAACACAGCAGCGACTGTGAACAAAAACGTAATTTAGAGCTTCTAATAATTAAGCCTGGTCGCTCAAGTGATTTCATAAGATAATGATGAATATGAGAGGGGTGCAACATGAAAAAAAAAGAGAAAAAGAGAAAAGTTTCCACTCGTAGAAATGGAATAGATACCATTTTCTTGCCATTAATACATTCCATAACTGCTTTACGGTACTGACGTTAGTGTGAGGTCGATGTTAGGGCCAGAAATGGCGAGTTGTCAAGTAAAATCACAAAATTTCAAATTTAATTCAATTATACTATGCATCGCATGTCTGCCGCTGTAGGTATGAGGTGACTACAAAGAAATTTACCGATACCTGACAGTTATACCGGCACAACTGAAAATATCTAACGCTCGACTTGTGCATCACTACATTCGTAACGTCAACTTCACACAGCAGTCAGCATTATACTATGGTTTGCTATAGCTGAGCATTGGCGGTGAGAAATATACAGTCCCATCCCTAAACGCTAGCTTACCAACTTACACGGTAACCAAAAGTGTCCAAGCTGTTTTATAAAAGTTAAGAACGGAAAAAGACAGTTAAGTTTAGAGGTGGAAGTGTGATGATATGGGGCATGATTTCGTCCAATTGTCCGTCAGCGCGGTAAAATCAATGCTGAAGTTTATAAACAGCTTCGGAAATATGACACTTTTATTTTACACATTGCTCTTGTTCAACTTCCTACTCTCATGCACGACAATGGGCCTTACCACAAGGCAGAAAAGTGACTGTTTTTCTTGAAGGAAGGTATTTCTGTGATGAAATCGCCAGTTCAGAGCCCCCCCTAAATCCAACAGAGACTTTTTGGAAGATCATTGGAGACCACGGCTTAGAGGAAAAATTCGTAAATTCAAGATCACTTGTGGGAGTTACAGCAGCAAGAACAGGGAGGGATAGATGACGGATTTTGCAATAAATTAATGAGACCATTGCCAATTATGCAATAAAATAATCAAGAATAAAGGAATGTTCACTAAAAATTGAAGGAATTTTGGCTAAATCTACTTTATCAAGGAATTTTAAGGCCGTTCCTCAATTTTTGACCAATGCGAAATGCTCTTATTTTGTTTCAATATGAATTCTTAAAGAACGTATAAATGGAAACCCCAATACTTCGTACGGAGTTCATGCATGTTTATTATACCATATTTTGCGAAAACTTTGCTACAATACATTTATACTTTTCGAGTGATAATTAAAACAGCGTTACTTTATTTCTGTTCCTAGTATTATGACCGATGGTGTGCATTCAACCTACCGCAAAGGCTTTTTGTCTAATGCTTAAATGTTGGTAGTGAGGAACACTACTAGCCAACTGGGATCTATCGAAACCAGACGAGGAATTCTATTTAACGCAGAGAAGCTTCACTGCACGAGGAGCGATGGAAGAAAAACGTCAATAAACTCACCGACTAAAGGAGGTAAAAATTACGAGACAAGCGCGATGAATTCGTCCTTACATTAACCCACCTAAATTACCAGCAGGCACATTAACCCACCTAAATCACCACGCCCATTAACCCACCTAAATCACCACGCACATTAACCCACCTAAATCACCACGCACATTAACCCACGTAACCAATTCCCCAAATACGGGGGGCCAGACCTGGAGAATGAGGAGGTCGGTGCGTGGCTTGCGGTGCTTGGGCGCCGAGGCGTCAGACTCTGACGACAGCAGCTCCAGCCTGGGGCTGTGGTTCGGGAGCGGGGAGGCCGCATCCCCCTTGGTGCCGTAGTTGGGGAACGGTGCCCCCGAGGGGGTGAGGGGATCTTCAAGACAAGACAGCAGGTTGAGGTAGGCCGGTCGGCGCCCGTACACCTCGACGAGACACTGACGCTGCTCCTCTCGGACAGCGGCATCACGACTCTGCACGAGGAGAGGTCGTGTGAGGTGGGTGCTGGTGTTGGGCCGCCCCGCCACCACGGCATGTAGTAAACTCAATAGCAAACCATGTCTGAACCCATCTCTGAATAGTAAGCCATGTCTGAACCCAAGTCTGAATAGTAAACCATATCTGAATAGTAAACCATGTCTGAACCCAAATCTGAATAGTAAGCCATGTCTGAACCCAAATCTGAATAGCAAACCATGTCTGAACCCAAATCTGAATTGTAAGCTATGTCTGAATTGTAAGTCATGTCTGAACCCAAGTCTGAATCCATTATCTCAAACTCGACTACCACTGTCACTGGCTTTGCTCTTCTCCGTTAAACCGACCTCGTTAGGCTTGCCTTCCTCATCTATCAATGTAACGTGCAACATGTCCAGAGAGGTGACCTTCTGGTGAAATCAATTATGAATTAATGCTTGCATTCGATCTAAAGGACGCATGCAAGAGGTCTTAGATAAGATAAATGAGCATCAGCTCATCTAACTTGAGACAAAATAAACAGAAAGGATAAACCTGGTGCTTCGACTGAAAGTTTTCCAATACTATATCGAGTCAATGAGAAATTTTATCATGAGGCAGAATGCTTCAGCACTTCGTCGGCTGTGTGTATATATATATATCGGCTAGGTATATTTAATAAAAGACGCGCTGCAAAATAAGATTTTTTCTTTATTCTCCGAATTTGTACTGCGACACATTTTGGCATTTTTATTACGACTCCGTTGCTGCAAGACAATTTGGCTTCCTTGTACATTCGAGAGTTAGTCTACCACGGATTTTTTACACTACAGGGCCACAAAAACCTTTCAATTTCCCAATGGCTACATCAAAAAATTATCACAAAATCTACGGACCAAATAAGATGGTGTTTAGCCGTTCCTTCGTCCGTCCTCACAAGCCATCATCCCCTTTTAGGAGTGGCTGGTCATTGACCATCACGATAGCCACACTAATCTCTATCCTCTGTTACAGACAGAACAGGCGCCCTAAGGTACTATTGAGCCACGTTGACTGCACCTCACGGACAACGCGACGCCTGACCTGCGGCGTGAAGGCCCCCAGGAGACTGGCCAGGTAGAGGCTG
>VOMN01013916.1:0-14381 GCA_014899125.1 Orchestia grillus
TTAGTTTAAGTAATAAGATTCAACCTTTAGTTCAAGTATTAAGATTCAAGTTTTTCTCTTGAATTTCTTTTGTAGCTCATAGTTGTGTAACTATTGATGCGATTTTGTGCTACCCTATACAACCCATCCACAGTTCCACGATAGCGAAAACATTGTAGATTGCAATAGAACACCAATGTTGGAGCTTCATATTAATCGAGTTCGAGACGGGGTCCGATGGAAAACCTGTTAAAATATTGTTCTGAGTAGTTTCATTTCTGCGGTAAAAAAGTTCAAATTCGAAAATTCATAGCGTTGTTATTCACAAATTAAGCCGACCGCAACGTCGTTTAGATTTTGAAAGATCTTCGATGGCTCGGAAGTCATGCAGTAATGTTCAAAAAATATTTCTGTGAACTGGAGAGCCTGTTCTAAATACAACGTTTGGTAAAAGTCCCTCGTCTTGAAACCTACTAACGTATCCTAGATACCTCCGGACTTTGTTTGCTGTATGGTAGCACAAAAAGATTTTGATTTCAACCGCCCAACGCCAATAGATAGAAATAAGACCGCGTTCCAGCAAAGCGCGTCTGTCATCGACGATACAGTACAGAGTTAAAAGACAAAGCTAAATCCTTTTTAGATTGAGAATTCGCAATATGTCAAAAAAATATGCTAAAAAATAGAACGGAAGCTGTTATACGAAAACGAATATCAGTCATAAACAGACAAAGAAAGTGTGACACTGACTTATTGTGAAGTAACAGGCGGATTTGAATGATTCAACCAAAACATGCCTTCGTCAACTCCTATTTCATTGTACGAATTTTAAAAACTCAGCATCTATGAAATTCTAAGACATACCAGTTTTATTTGATATCATTGTATTGTGAAGGGGATACCTCCTACATAAAAAGAAGAGTTTACCGTGATAAGCCGACAGATCTACACCAACTCAAGGCTTTCATCAAGGCAGAAATCCAGCGAATTGGAACAGACCTCGCCAATGAACAGCCCCCATACATGGAAAATATTGTTTTCAAAATGGAATTGAAATAAAACTTGTAAGTTTTGGGATTCAGTAGTTCTTCAGCATTTAATTATCCTTCGATTATTCCAGGAGTTATAGTAGCTTCTTTAGGCCCGGCATTAAAAATTACCTTTCATGTTGCTCGGGTTACGCAGCTGCCGTAGTTTCCAGCAGGCAATCATTGCCTCAATCTTGATCTTCATGCAATGGAATGTTTTTGCATTGAATAGCTCGACGTCATACGGTATGTCCCACAAATCCCCGAACCGAGTAATTTTTTTCTCCGTATCAGTGATACCATCATAAGAATACCATAAGCAATTAATTTCTAGCAAAATTATTTGTTCGGGTTTTTGTGGGACATAATGTATGTTGACTCTAGACCAATTATTTTTATGCAGTTTTCGTACGCAACCATTTACGACTGAAGAGAACGAATAGGAAAAAATTCACAGGTTCAGATTCTCGGACCCGTATTGTTGTATCATCAAGATTACGTCAGGGAAGGAAAACTGTATTAGTGATACTGAAAATTGCGTAATTACCCTCGTTAAGTAACGGCGTGGTGACCCTGGTAGGACACGAACGACCGGTACTGAGAAGACCTTCTTATTTATCGTTAGATTGTATCTGATTTTGAGCTGCCATTATCGTTTTGTTCATTCTTGATATTCCCGTGCTGAAAATATTTATCGACCGCGACATAAGAACAAATTTATCGGAATTTCATTATCAATTCATCAGGTCATTCGCTGTAAAAAGTAAGCACTCATAGTGCATAATTTGTCATTAAAAGAGGCTGAGGTTCTCTTTGAACTTTTTCGGGCCTAGATAATAATTTGTTTAATTAAATAAGCTCTTACCTACATTTTTTCCAGATCTTCCAAATAGTGCTATTTAGATTTCAATGACTTTTTATACCAAGTGAATTAAAAGTAGAAGATGAATTTACAAATCTTTAAGCTTTAGACCAATAAGCCTGTATGATGTTTTGTCGGTACCGGTTTGTGAAGTATAAAACAGAGTTCGTTAACTTTATCCAGTGCATTTAATCACTTTCGTCAATTAGTTTATAGCATCACGGCATAACCAGTCGAGTCGGGGCCTCCCAAAGTTAGCCGAAGAAAATTACCAGGCCCTAAAATCGCATGAGCTCCAGAAAGCTCCTCTAGTCCATCTAATTGATATATTGCTATTCGCTGGAATAGATTAAAAATACCTCGGTCCAATTGGCAAAAGTTCGAACTTTCAGCATAAATTCGGGAGGATAAATGTTACCTCCGCTGTCATTTTCCATTAAATAAAGCCTTGAGCAAAGCAGAACAAAGTCTAAAGGCTTCGTAGCATTCCACCTAATTACGATGTTGATATACAACTTTAGTAATGAAACAAAATAGAAAATACACCGAAGCAGTTGCAAAAAAAATGAACTTGCCGGTCGAATACATACGAGGAATTAGGCTCAGAGGCACAGAGCCTTCGCTGGCACCATCTTCAGCCCCGAAGTCGAAATGTGCAGAGAAAATCCGTGGAGTAAAATAAAAATTGAAACTGAAAATCGTTCGTCTCTGCTGTACAGTACAGGTGAGCTATCAAATCAAAACACTGTTGTTTCCGAGAAACTGACAGCAAATTAACCTCCTCACTTACCTAGTCTAGATTTCTTACTACCCGATGGAGAATTTTTACAACAATTGATAAAATGTTTGGGTGGGAAAAATCATGTAGAATTAAAGATACCTCGGCAAAAAAGTTCGACTGGGTGTAATTATCAAAAATTTATCATTAAGTTCTGCAAACTCATGTCATATAACAATATACTTCATGAGAAAAGATATAAAACCACGTACCGTCATAAAATGTCAAAATCTAAAAATCGAATCCGAACAATCATACTAAAAAAAGACATAAAATTAGACGAACACAAATGGTGCCTCTGCTTTTGTTTAATGTACTTGATACTCTGGATGAATTTCATACGTCTGGATTTCATATATTTGACCTAGATTTCCTGGATTTGATCCATTTAGTATCCATGGAAAGAATTCCATGTGCCTTGGCTTGATGCCTTTGACCAGGATTTAAAACATTTGACACCCCTGAAATAAATTCCAAAGACCTGAAATGATATCGTAAACAATCACACTAAGACAAACATTAAATTGGGAGAAATTCATTTGGCACCTGAAATAGACCTCCAGTAACCCTCAGGGGAACAAAAGCTTTCATCAAAAAATCCAACACCCAATAAACGCATATCTTTATCGTCCACCGACATGTGTCTAACAGTAAAGTAAGCTTACAATATGTTTTAACGCATCTGCATACTGCTGATATATTGTAATTACTTACTCATTCATTTGTTTATATTTTAGTTAGATATTATTTCAGAAATTCATTTAGCACTGTATTTTTACCTATTTTAATATATATATATAGTACATTCACATCACAAATTATTCATATTCTAGAAATTTAGCTATTTATTTTCCTTATTATTAGTGATATTTATCCATTGATTCACTTCCAATTGCTTGGTTATTTATAAAACGTATTCATACATGACGTAATATCTCAATGGGAGCACTCGATGCTGACGTAGGCAAATTCAGAAGAAGGTTCGGTCCCTCTTAGTGGGTTTAATTCAAACTTCCGCTGACGGTAGAGTCGACAGGTACGGAGAGAACCCCTGTGCTGTTAGCTGCGCAGCTTGAAGGGCTTAGCGGAAACTAAGAAGCTTCTAACTTCGTTTCTATTCAGTAATGTAACCACACACCAATGGAAATCTTTCTATAGTAGCCGTTGTCAGATTATGTAGTGGTTTTATGTAACTTATTCATCAGTCAGTGAATATAATGGGTACGTTCTTAATATAGAGAAAAATCCGTTAGGTTGTTATAGATATTTCGTTGCCGGTTTATTTTCGTAGGAGCCTGATTTGATTTAAAATGAAGGAAAAATGACTCTTTGCAGCGAAATCCCTCAGCATGCATCAGAGTGATAAAATTTTTCAAGTAGTACAAGTGAATCACTATTTAGTGTAAAATATAGCCATTTTTTCTATGTGCAGCCCTTTGGTGAGCTAGAATTTCTTACTTCAGTGTTACTAATTGGCTCCTGTTAAAAACCATTTTTCATTAGTGTGCATATTGACATTGTCCATGGGCGTCTATGTTTCATCCTATAGACAATGTTTCTACTTTCAAGGTGAAAATCTGTTCCAGTTTCCTCCTTGTCCTGAGTGTGAATACGAGGCTTTCCATAGGAGCTGTCATACATAGCTCTGTATTGACTCTTACTTCCTAAAGGGGAACAAATTAAACAAGTTTCTCTACCCTTACACCAGAAGTAAGGTGTGAGAAGTCTACGGTAAGAACCATGCAGAGTTCATTGTCACGTGCGAAGTAAAAAGTCTAGGGTAGTTCTTAACGTGATGAAGAGTTTAATTCCGAGTCAGGTGTAAAAACTCTACGGTATCAAACATCCAGAGTTCATTTTAACCGCTCGACCAATGCGTACCCCTCGCAATAATTTCACAATAAGCAAAGAAAGCCCGCAATTATTCCACGTCCGTGCCAGGCACTTTATTCGCTGCACCCCAGAGCTCGTTCATACAAAATGATAACAATGAATCTTGCTGCTCATGGAATATATATATAGTGCGAGTGTAGCATAGTGCTCACTTTTGTCGCGAGTAATAAAAGATGAATATTAGACAGGCCATGCGTTTACATCAAGATTCTTGCTGACACGATTCAGGTGGGTGAAATAATTATATTATTCTATTGTTAATTTATATTGAATAATGTTTAATCTGGTAGAGGACAGTCATTCGTTTTTTTGTGTCGCTGTGATCTAGTTCTAATGAATATTAAAAATGCGAATCATAGTTTCCAGAACAAATTGCGGAATCTGTTGAAATTCTGAAAATACTTTTTACACACGCTCCTACACTAAAATATTATGCGGTAAGTTGGGACAGATAATTATTCGTAAAGATCCTACAGAACCTTCGTAGAATTGATAGAAAAACAAGTTTCTTCTCGATTACTGATAAAAGCGTCCTTCAAACTTCGTCTCCCTTTTATGCAACCTGGCAAAACTTTCCTTTTGCCGAGCATCAACTAAACTTTTCTTTATAGAAATTAGGGCTGCTTCTTGAACGCTACGTAGCGTGTGGAGCCCTGAAGGATCATAAGACACTGTAGAGCGCCTGCTCTTCCTGACAAAAACATGTTCTCACACATGCCAATCGCAGCAGACAGAGCCTACAAACAATTATAAACTAGGCGTCCTGGTACCAAAAATATCCAAAAAATAACGCATTGCCCAGGTTTCAACAAATTGCAGATCCATTCTGAGTATTTTCGCGAAACAAAATGAGCTGCGCTATGCTTGAACTATAATACGTAATGACGCACGTAGAGTACGATGGCAGGTGTGAAGTGGTCCTCGAAAGATAGTTCAATTTTAAATCGAGGAAAGTCTTTTTTAAAATACATAACCAGTTTATTATACAGATTTGAAAACAGAAAAAACATGCATATGAAATTTCTTCCCTTGGCCCTAGACGAGAGCTGTACACGGATCTGTACATTGATCTTCGAAAGAAGCTCTCGTGTCTATTTTCCAGCTTGATCGAATTGGCTCAACTCCGATGATTTCTGAAGCCTCTCTTTGCCTTGGTGTTTTCTGCAGGCCATTTAACTTCTATGGTACTTCAACGTAACTTTAACGGGCTTAAATTCTCATAAATTCTCATGCAATGCGAGACGTACGGCCACTGTTACATTTAACAAGCCGTTTTTTGAACTTTGTTTTTTTAAGATTGATACAAAAATGCAAACAGCGTTTTAAAGAAAAAGGTCAGTTCACAACAAGAAAAAATCCGGTGATATCGGATCAGCGAACCAAAAAACTGGATTTATCTATCACTGAAAATATAGAACCGATGTTTCTTCACCGTACTCACACCATAAACTGGAGACTGATTTGTACATCGTTTTAATAGGCTGTAAGTTATCTGGCGACGAATATACACAATGTCGGTTCCGTTGGACGACGAGGTTTATCATCAGTGTCCAGGTCATGTGAACCCGATCGAGTCTGAACTTTCGGTTGGGTCTCAATCGAAAAACTTCAGAAGCCAAAGAACTGAGAAACCTTTTATGAAGCTCACTTTTGAATTATTTTTATGACGTTACCTCTGCCACTTAAGCATGCCCAAGCGCACGGTTCTAGTTAAAACAAGCTCTCATTCTTTTCGCTTTGTTCAGGATAAGTTCATGAGAAAATGCAATATCTCATCCTGGCTGCTGCGACTTAATATACCTCAAGTACACGTTATCATCTCAACCTGTGTTGATCTGGAGTCGTTAACACTATATTTAAGAGGGAAAAAGAAAATACTTGGCTTCAAAGACGGAAGCGCACCCGAGGGGCGAAAATATTTGACAGATTTCTTTTCGATCGAGTGCACGGAATTTTGAAGCACCTCAATAGAGAGCTTCTCCTTCTGCCAATCCTGACTTAGGTCGAGTGGACAAGCCCATCCCTAAATTTATTAGGAGTAAATTGTATCCCAGGAACTAATTTGACGTGTTTGTAGCCATAATTCTGCTGTTATTGCCCGCATCTGAACGAAATTGGCCAGGCAGTTGGTAATTATGGCATTTGTAGTGATGAATTAGCGGCGGGTACAAGACCTCGAGTCCTATTAGACTGACCTCGGTGTTGTTAGCAGCCGTTCCCCAGCTTACTAGCAATATCCCTCAGCTTACTAGCAATATCCCTCAGCTTACTAGCAATATCCCACAACTTACTAGCAATATCCCACAGCTTACTAGCGATATCCCACAGCTTACTAGCAATATCCCACAGCTTACTAGCAATATCCAACGACTTACTAGCAATACGTAACAGCTTACTACCAACTTGTAACGACTTACTAGCAATATGTAACAGCTTACTACCAATTTGTAACGACTTGCTAGCAATATGTAACAACTTACTATAGCAGCTCCCACTGCTTACCGTAGCAGCGCTCATAGCTTACTATAGCGGCTCCCGTAGCTTACTAGCATCTCCCTCGGTTTACTAGCAGCTCCCACAAAATACTAGCATCTTCTGCATGTTACTTTTTTTTTCTACAGGCTAGTGGGATATTTCACAGGATTCTGGTATCTTCAACAGGTTACTGGTATTTTTGATACGTTACTTGTATCTCTCACAGACCACTGGCATATTTTACGTTTTCCTGGCATTTTCTGTGGGTTGCTGTCATATCCTGCGTATTACTGGGAGTTGTAACACATCGTTTCCCCCTCCAAGAGGCAACATCACCGAGCTGCCGAAACCGATGCTCGCCGTGCACAACATGAATAATTGCCGTAAAATGACAGACTAATTACGATGTTGAAGGGTGGAAGCCTCGTCTAATTTTTTGTCCGGGGAGTTTATAACGACGGTATAAATTAAACCTAAATACCGTAATATAAATGATGTAAAATCGTGAGGTTAATAATTATTATTCAGTTTTGGAGAGTTTTTTAATTATCATTCACTCGAGAGATGAAACGACCCTTGACGTGACTCAGGAGAAAAAAGAGTATGCAACGACCCTTTTTATTTGTATTCACCTTTCTCTTTCCCCTGAATTCAAAAGAAGAGTTTCCAGGTCACATCCGAGCTCAACACCTAAGGCAAGATTCACTGCCTTAAACAAGGCACGACGAGCAGCAATTTGGTAGCCGTTAGAGCAGCGTGTCGAAACGTTCTTTTTTGCCGCAATGAACATGAAAGCCGGCATCAATTTCCATACGCCTTAATAGTTACCCATGAAACAACTGTTGTTATTACTGAATAAAGTTTGTTTAGAATTGCAGGACAAGATACTTGGTTTGAGGAATGATCCAATTATGTTGTTGAGAATTCATCGAATAAGAATTGATGCCCTGAAATTGGAGAATTTTTGATCTTCAAAACATGCAATCCATAATTTTTCAAATTCATGTGTAGTTCGCTATTTCACCGACTTTCAAATTTTCGTCGCCAAAAACACTGTTATTCATCCTTTTTTTTGTATTTCATATATAATTGGCATGTATTTTAATTATCAGTAGGCCTGCTTGTGAAGTATTTTAAGGTTCAGTTGCCACAGAGTCATTCATTTTGGTTGCAGGACAATTGTAAGAAAATATTCTTAATGATCCACATGTTCGATTATTCATTTAAGAATTAATATCCTTAGTGTTCAGTCACTTAAATTTACTCTGAATTCAAAAGTCTTGAGTTAACTTTTCCACAGCTCGTGGCACTTGAATTAAAGTATTCTTATTCACCTTCTTTTAAGTGATCCTTTTACTGAGACGTATAAAGTATTCGAGGCAGACTCTTCTGACGTGCTTTAGATTGATTTAGTGAAACAAATCCTGTATTACTAATGGACGAGAGATTTTACAAGTTCCAACAGCTATTCTTGCCAACATAAAAGCTGCGAACAAGTTTTATAACCCAATTGAATGCTTTAAAGCCCCTCCCTGATCAATGCTTACAGCTGGTCACCGACGATTAAATCTAAAAATATTTTTGTTCCATTGGATATCGGACTTGGTATCTACTGATGAATCGACACTTTATGGCAAATCACGTGAAAAATAAGGCCATTCTGCTGAGTGGGGCGTCACCTGTAAAAAACGAAGGGTCGATTTAACCAGTTAGAAACTCACAAATCTTCGCGTGAGAGTCTAATCAGATAACCTTTAGCCCTGTCGTTCCCAGGCGTATCGGGCGCAGCCGTCAAACTGTGAGTCAAACGTGACTTTGAGAAGCTTCGAGAACTGCTGGTATGTAAACTTTTATCTGCGCCTGTGTCGTTTTTCGCGGCCTAAAACGAGGAGACGAATCTCAGCTTAGAGTTAGTATTGTTCCTGCCGTTTATGCTCATTGTCCCCGACAATGGATTACCCGTGTTTTATGTGGAATAGCCAAACGACAGTTGACAAAGCACGTTCGCAAAAATATTACCATTGTTGCAAACGTAATTTAACATATTAGGATGGTTTACCCATCGATCCTGTGTCAACCAAGGTATTCGTCAGTACAGGAACATACAAAATACGTTTTTCATTATCAAAAGGACATTGTACACATTTGAAATTGAATGAAGCCGACCATCACCTCCACTCAGTTTTCTCAGATT
Source organism: Orchestia grillus (assembly GCA_014899125.1). Lineage (NCBI taxonomy): Eukaryota > Metazoa > Arthropoda > Malacostraca > Amphipoda > Talitridae > Orchestia > Orchestia grillus. Next base: position 9,210 of record VOMN01013916.1, read on the forward strand.
ATATACACCGCCGTACGAAAATTGACATCTTTTTAATTTTTACCTAAATTTCTAACGATGGATAGTTTTTAATAGATCAGCATCATGTCATACGAAGCATGAACCTGGCTGGTGGGCCTCACAGGGAAATTTTTACGTAATTTATAGCTGCTCGTTTCGCTGTTATCAAATAAGATTGGAGAAGAGAGAGAGACAAAGTCTTCTATACCAGATTTTTACAATCAGTGAAAAATGTGACCATGAATAATTTTATGCGGCAATTGAAGACATGTGATCCTTCTAATTCGCCGTATCATACACAATGAAATTCAAAATTCATAATGAATATTTCGTGTCAAAATAGTTTCTGTTTAGTTTTATGACTGTTTGTTATAGGTGTTTTTTTTAGAATTAGGCCCTAACATCTACCGCACGGAAATCTGGCCATCAAAAATGCTCAGCTGTACAACTTGGCTTACACGAATAACTAAGGTAATAATTCCTGAGTATTTACTTCAATGAACCTGTAATTGGAGAAGCCAAATATTATCTTACTAAGATATTTCACAGACACATCAGATTTCACAGCTGAAAAGCCGTCACGGATGCGAAAACCAGAACAAATCTCAATTTTGATTAATATAAGTTGGATGGGGTGACCAATTCAATAAGTGTGAGCGTCTTGAAAAGTTGTTCCGCGAACTTCTTCTCCAATTAGAGGTGCTGTATGGCCGGAAGCCTGGCAGTGCTACGGGCTGCGTCATCACGTCGTGAGGTATCAACTAATGTCGCACAATCGGACGTTTTTCGAGCAAATGTCTATGACGTCAACGTCGAACGTAGCCTCAATCGCAATATTGATGAGCTTCTGAAGGAGCTTGTGCCCCTGACTCATTATGCTGCGTAATGAAAATTCACTCTTTTTTGGCATCTGGATTAAAAAATAGTTTCCCCGCGTCTGTTTCTAACCAAGCAAAATATAAATGAAAATAATTGTAGTGCCGTCACTGTGCTCTTGTGGCTAGGTCAACGGATTTTAAAATTTGCCTTTTTTTTCTGTGTAATACCGGCAAACAAATTGATTTAATACCAGCGGGTATGATACAATTAGAATAAAACGAAGCTTCATAGTTGTATGGGATATTTTCTATTATTTTGCGATACAAGAAGTTAGGAAATAACACTTCATTACCGATGATCAAAATTATGTCACGTATTGGCATCTTGAAAGCATCCTAGTTTCGTTCTAAATGAAGTGAAACCATTCGACACGGATTCGCAAGTTTTACTTTAGAAGCAGACGACTCACCTGGTCGCTGGGCGATTGCCTGCAACTTAGACCAGCGACACAATATCTGGGGTGACATTTCAAAAGCCACGGCGAGTCCGATTCCATCGAGTCCCTCTCAGCTTCAAAGGAGAGATCAGTTCAGCAACTCGAGCGTCGGGAATGTTGCGAGTTTAAGTTTCCCAGAAGTGATTAAAACAAGCGCCTGGAATTCTTTCTAATGCTGTTCGACTGGCTGTTGCGTTTGAGCGTCAAATTTCGTTGAAGTGAAGTCCTGCGCCCTGCTCCCGACGACCGAAATAATGCAGCAGAGTTCGTCACTCAACCGAACGTGTTCACATTCAAACCGGTTGTCGAAAGATGCAGATCGCACTCGCAATTCCTTCTGATACATGACCGAAGTTGGCTGTGTTTCTGCTTCGCTGGGTTCTTAAGGCGAGGCTGTCGTTAAGATGGCTTTCGTAACAATCTGTTTGCTTTTTCAGAGCTTAGCAGTCAATAGTTTTGTCGATTTCGCGTCAGATTACTGAGACGAGCTGATGGAATTCGAAACTCTGTGATCGAAGACGCAGGCTTGTTCACCATCTGATGAGGGATGAAAGACAATCAAATGAACACGAGATCTGCGTAAATATTTTTAGTAGAGGCCAAAAATTTTGAAACTACCGCCGTCACCCGCATGGAGAGTAACATAATTTCCAGCAAACAACCTCTCTATTTGCTTGCGATTCAAATATTTCCGTGCTATTTGGTGCTCGCTATAGTTGACACTGAGCGCTATAGTATTCAGCGCTCCATGCGGGAGACGACTGCATTTTTTATGAGCTTTTTATACATTTAAAAACATTTTTTTAGTGCAGTTCAATGACTGGGAACATTTATTTTAGCAGGCGCTGGTCGTACCTTATAATTTCATTTGGTTCACGGGGGATAACTGCACGCAACTCTGAGGAGTTATTGTATTTTTGAGCAGGAATTTGAGCATCCCAGCCGGGGCCACAATGGTGTGCAAATTTTAAGATCGTCGGACTTAGAATCCTTCTAATAATGAAAGCCTACTGCTCTAAATCGAACCTGGGACCTGCTGAATAAGAAGCAAGCACGCTACCACTGAGCTACTGAGCCCTTTTAAAAGTTAACCTGGAATACGCCGTATTTCTGTAAGTATAATTTGAATGCTAATTCTTCAACTGTCAAAAAGTTGCATTCCTGAGCATCTATACATCGCTCGCTGCAGTCAACTTTGCAACAACACTGTCAGGTGCAGCACCATGGTGGAATAGTACGCACAAATTGTACGCTACATACTTGGCTCCCAAACTTTATTGTTTAGAGTGTCATAAGAAAGCTGATCGAAAGTAGTAGTTGAAGTTGTAGTCGTATTCGTAGTAGTATAGTAGCAGCGTCAGTAGTTGTAGTAGTGGTAGTAGTAGTTGTAGTAGTAGTAGTTGTAGTAGTAAAGGTAGTAGTGGGAGTAACAGTAGTACTTAATTGGAAGTACTTCTGTGACTGGAACTATACTACGCAAAAACGGGGAATCTATGCACGAGGTGTGTTCCCACACTGGATCCCCCACACATTGTCACTAGTTAAGAAAGAAAAGTAAAAAACGACATTGAAGTGATAGCGAAGGAGGTGTGAAAACTAAATAAATGAAAGTGGGCAAGAAAGATTGAAGTCCCGAAGGCCTATCTGTAGCTAAGGTCGTAACAGTGCTTCCCTGGAAAAATTGTGATCGGAAACAGTAACTTTATTCATTTCTTGTATATTTATTTTTCGTAATTTAGGCATATCAACTTTTTACAGATTTCAACTCTTTTATTTATAACAGATTAACGTATGTATAACACACATAAAACACAACTGTTTCACACACCGTAACTCAGAATGTCATAAATATTTGGACTATAGTTAGTGATGCGTTAGCTTGCGACAGATAAATACTTTAGAGATGCCACTCATTTTACATTATTCAATTGCATACAAATGGCTGAAAAAATGAAAATTCCACGAACAATTCCAACTTCGTACTTAGACTTCTGTACAGCACTAACGAAAATATCACTGAAATGCGAACACAGCTGGTGACTGCTCCAGCCTGTAACGTTTAGTAATGACGGAAAATTATATTTTTTTGGCCTAATGTACCAGATTTGTTAACGACCCAATCAACCAACTCACTCAACTAAAACTAGGTCACCATGCGAAGTTATTATGGTGTCGTTCTCAAATATAGGTTACGAATCCAATCGCTTTGTTTTGAATTGTCCTGTTTGAATACAGATTTGAAAGGATGCAACTCGAGAATCGTTTCGAAAAGGGAGGCTAGATGCCTCTTCTATTCTGAAAGCCTGTATTTCACAAGGACTTCGACAAGAATGCTCCTTGCAAATAACATTCATATTCTCGGCCACTGTGTTTCGATATTTAGAACTTGTTCGGTCCGCCCAAAATCGTTATTCTTAAGAAGCTTATAGGAGGCTTTTCACTGTACGGCCTTCATTGACAGGCCAGGTGGTTTGTCTTTGCCACCGCGTTTCTTCTTTATTTCCCATGGCCTGGCATCAGAGAAGGTCGCCTTCGTGCTTTCTTAAGACGATGGATATCTGCGGCACCGACAGCGAGGCACTACCCCTGTTCTCCACAAACATCGGTATCAATGATGCCCTTGAAGGTCAGACAACCTAGAGTTGCACTGCGTAAGATTCACAAGCCTACCGCAATGTTTTTCGAGTGTGTACAAACATCAGGAAGCATTATTGATGATAAGGTATAGTAGCGTAATTCGTTAAAAAATTTCCTTCGCTCTGACTTACTGAAGTTTGTCCTGAATCCTGGGATCGTCGCCAGTAAAAGGAGTTCTCACTGTCAAAATGTCCTTGCAAGCCTCACACAAAACTTTCAACTTCATTCAGGGAAAACTCATCTTATTCCATCAGGCTAAACTTTGAAGGAGTTTAGTTTGTGAGAGATCTTTTGAAAAAATGCTGTACTTGGCTTATTATAAATAATTTTTCGAGATGTTTGGGTTCATTTGGGTGATATGATGCTCAGCTTGGGACACACATAAAAAGGAAGCACCCAATTTTCTCAGCGACAAGGAACCAATGACGCCGATGTCTGCGGAGAGATGAAAAATTCAAACGTTTATGTCGAGGCGAAAATTGCCCGCTGAAACAAAGCGAGAGGACGAGCCACGGTGATGCCAGAGGAAAAAAGAGAAGGACCATTGCGGGAAAAACAACCCACTTAGACTATCAATAGAGGCCATGCTGGGCAAGCCATCACTGTAAGTCCATTAAAGGCCAGTGGTTTTGGGTGAAGACGGAACGAGTTCGAAAAATCAACACTCCGCCAGTCACATGCATGGGAGGTGCACTCAGGTTCACGTAACGTTTCTGTAGGTCTGTAGGCACCCTTTCCTTCACTTGAAGCTCATTCCGAATTCCCGCTGATTTCACTTGAACTGTGGTGAAAAGGTTTCCGTAAAAGAAGACAAATTTGCAAAAATGCAAGATCCTTTGGACGAAATGTTATTAAAATTATAGGTGAACCCGACGGACGACTCAAAATTTCCATTTGGCGATAAAAAATTCTATCTCGAGAGGAATCTTCGTTCATGAATGCAGAATTTAAAGTTGGTAAACTGATACGTAAATTGGTAATTATTGAAATAGGTATGAGTTTAGAACTGCGCTGGGTAATTTTCAAAGCCTGCATGAACCGTTGCTGAGGACAGGCGTCCACAAGACCCTCGTGAGAGATTTCGAAAGTCACGTCCATGAAGTACCTGGATTTTTTTACTTGTTAATGGTCGCTGCCCAGGTGACTGGTGGTGCATTCACACGGTCACCGCAGCCGACTGTGCCCGCGTGAATGTAGCGACTACGGCGTCCACATATGTG
>VOMN01013918.1:0-17454 GCA_014899125.1 Orchestia grillus
TGTGTGGTGGTCAGCCTCGAGAGTGTGTGTGGGGGTCAGCCTCGAGAGTGTGTGTGGTGGTCAGCCTCCGAGGTATGATAGTCAGCCTCAGATAACTCAAAGGCTTATCTTACTTCAAGGGGTACTAACTTTATCGTTAATTCTTTAACTTCCAACCAGTGGATGGCACGTTTAGAGTATGCATTTCATACTAATATCATCAATTTTTCTTATGATAATTCTTCCTGTGGGCAGTGGAGTGGGATCAGTCGGGGTTCACTGCGACTGTATCTACTGCAAGTATTCCCTCACTGTGATACGCAAAATTTCGAAAGAGCCGTCAGAAACTTTGGCACGGTGTTAAACTTCTAGTTATGATTATAACCACTCAATTGGGCATTCTTTTCCCTCACAACCATACAGTAACATTCAAAAACGTTCCTTTCTCTAACTCTTGTGCATCGGCGGAATTTTTTGAAATGACTTTTCCTCTCAATTAACAATCTTCCTCGCCCTCGTTGTTCTTTCTTTCAATCTATACACATCTTTCATGGCACTGAGCATCACACTTTCTTCCTCTTGTCCTCGTCTGTATCATCTTCTCCCACTCACAAACCAGTCTGGGAATGCATTTTCGTTTTTGAGAATGCGGCCCTCGAGATGCTATCTCGTAAGTTCCTTGCACTCTTCATGAGTAGTTCTTTTTATCGTGCACTTCTTTAAATTTTAACCTTCATATGCATTACTGAACGCTAATGCCAGAGCTTTGATTTAACCACTTAAATGGTGCCTTTCGGGGTTTTGAATACTGAGTTCTAATGCGTTATCATTTGTTAAAACATCACAAAACCAGTCCCATTTTCAGAACACTCTCTTCCCTTGCAATACCGTAGAAATTGTTACACGTGAAAGAACCCTGTTGATAAACCTAATTCTCTGCGGGGAACTTTTATTATTGAACATTGACACGTGTTATTTCCTACCTTCAAACAAGGTGATGTGTCTGTTGCTTACCAGCAATCCTGAATCATTGTTACTGTTGAATTTTGAATCGTTGCAAGTAGATGAACGGGGAATAAATGCATTAGGGAGCAAAAAAATAGACAGTGGGAATATGGTCACATGAATGAATACAATTGAATTGATTTTGTAGAGTAGCTCATGTTATTGTGAGCGTATGTCATGAGTACCTTCTTGCTTAGGTTGGGCCTGTGTGATATGGTATCTCGCTAATCGTGCAATAGAGCTAGTGATGTGTACCTCTGGCAATTCTGTTAGATGTGCGCTTACATTCGTGCTTATTTCACGGAAAATTATATTTTCTTATGAATTCAAAGATTTTGTTGCGCGATAAGGATGCATTCTGCCTTTTGATCGCCATACCATCATTTAGTTGACGCGAACAAAGTGTCATCCTTTTGCAGCAAAATTGTAATATTAAATTGCATTTTAAATGTACTTTTTAATTGCATAACTAATCAGTATTGCCGTTCATTCAATAATATTCACGTTAGTTTGCCTCTGGAACCATTGTACAAGGACATTGTAATGTGCCCTCAACGTTACAGGCTGGTTCCCGGCCAAGTTCGTGACTGTGCTGGACGAGCGGAGCAAGCAGTACAGCGTGGCAGGGGACGACTCGGTCACGGCGCACGTCACGGACCTCGTGCGGGGCACCCTCTGCTCTGCCATCAAGGCTCTCCTCATGCACGGCATGCGGCGATCTCCTCTACTTGGTCTGTCCCAGCACTGCTTCTGTTTTTCCTCTCGTGTGTTCAGTTCTAATTTGTCTTCGTCTTTTGGTGTATCTCAGTGCGTCTTGTGTTCTTTTGATGTACAGTTTCCACGACCATTACAGTGGTGGAATGATAGTCATCTTCTGTTCGGTTGTAGGCCGTCGTCTGTGAAAGGGGCAGCAAAAACAAATGATGTCAAGAACAGAGTAACCCATTATCGTATTGTCCCGAGAATTCTCGTCGCCATCGTTGATGCATTCACACAGTCACTGTCGATGACTCAGACTGTGTGACTGCAACGGTGGCCACCTGCGCTGTGTTCGTTGAAGGGTTAATGTTCAATGCAGTCTTTCTTGCTCTTTTCTTCTTATACAGTAATCTGTTAGGGAATGATGGAGAATTATTTCGTTTTTACTCGTTTGCCTGGGATGAAGAAAACTCATTGTGTTGAGTGGCCAACTCGCAGGCTTTCGTTATGCGTGGCTCAGTCGGCCCTTCTCCACAAATGCCACGACACCTCGAATGCGTTTATGGGAAAACATTTAGGCGCCTTTAGAACTAAAAAGCTTTTCTTCTCTCAATGGTATATTTTACACGCATAGCGATTATCATTCTGATTTTGAGGAAACTACCGAGGTATATTACTTGTTATTTGCGCTAGAAAACCGTTTAACCTTCTTAACTAATTAAAGGTACTCTTTGAACATGGTTTTTAACCATTCAAGACTCAAAATTTCAAAGGTAGAGTTCAACTTTAACTTTGCAGGTTTTGTATGACCATAAATTTTCATGAAAATGAAAATAAAATTTTAGGTATGATTATCAGTTTTGCAACCCTGATTAGCAAGCATTATGATTGAGTTAGGGGTCCGTGGCTGTCTACATACTTTTTTGTTTTATGTTAATTATATTATAAAATGATGGTGGCTCACACGAATTTTTAAATGATATAATAAAGTAATGCATTTCATTATGAGGTCTAGAGAAATTTATAGTTGGAAAATACTGCATAGTAATAATGAGCAAGTCGTTTATTCCAGCTGTTTTTCAAATAAGGATCCATGAACACAGCGTTATTGGGGAGGAAGAATGCAGTAATGTTTTCTGGGCAAAAAAATCCAGTGTTTTAGAATTTGTTTCTAATGAGTCATCTTCTTGAACAAAACAAGTATGGGGAAAATCCGTTGAGAGAGTGCATCCAAGATAAGCACGTAAGTAGGAGATTTAATTCCATGTATACAGAGTTACGGCGGTATAGGATAGAGTGCTGACTCCAAAGTTCTCCGACATGGTTGTCCTACGTCCATTATGGAAATACATGTAGCTCGCTTGAATGTTACAACAGCGATAGCAAAGAAATAATGATGGTGATTTTCATCATCATTATCTCCATCTTTTATACCTTTAAAGATAGATTTTTATAAGTAAAACAATATCTATTAAAATCACACTCCTCGCCACTACCTTCGTAAATCCTTCACACCGCAAAGCCTTTCCATCGTCATCACCCTCGATACCTGCACTCAGGTGGCGGCGTGTGGCACCCGTGGTTGTTCCTTGAGGAGGCAGCTAACCGGGAAGTGGCGCCCGACTTCCCGTCAGTGTACTCACGTCTGGTGCTGTGCCGGACGTTCAGGCTCGACCAGGACGCCAAAGTGCTGCAGCCGGAGGAGCTGCTCTACCGCTGCATCGAGGCCGTCAATGTCAGCCACAACGCCGTCCACGCTCAGATGGACGTCAAGCTTAGGTCCCTCATTTGCATGGGGCTCAACGAGCAGGTCCGTCGGGGTGCACTGTGTTGAATGGAGTTGGTCGGGGTGTACACTGGCGTCGTGTTTGTAGGGTGCAGAATAGTGGCAGCCTGTTTGTACGGTGCAGAATAGTGGCAGCCTATTTGTACGGTGCAGAATAGTGGCAGCCTGTTTGAAAACAGCAGAATAGTGGCAGCCTGTTTGAAAACAGCAGAATAGTGGCAGCCTGTTTGTACGGTGCAGAATAGTGGCAGCCTGTTTGTACGGTGCACAATAGTGGCAGCCTGTTTGTACGGTGCAGAATAGTGGCAGCCTGTTTGTAGACAGCAGAATAGTGGCAGCCTGCTTGTAGACAGCAGAATAGGGTATAAAACAGGCTGCCACTAAAATAAAATTAAAGCATTTTGTTTGTAGGGTACAGAATAGTGGCATTCTGTTTGTAGAGTACAGAATAGTGGCATTCTGTTTGTAGGGTGCAGAATAGTGGCATTCTGTTTGTAATGTGCAGAATAGTGGCATTCTGTTTGTAATGTGCAGAATAGTGGCATTTTGTTTGTAATGTGCAGAATAGTGGCATTCTGTTTCTTGGGTTCAGAATAGTAACATTGTTTGTCGTGTCCAAAATAATAGCATTCTAAAGAAAGAAATTGGTTTAGTAGTAAGGAATCTAACCCTGAGTATAAAAAGAAACACGATCGTTGCTATAAGAAGCATATAGTGATACTTACACTAGTCTGGTTTCATAAAATTACGACGTCAGTGAATGCCATCTGAAGCGGTAAAATACATAATGTAATTAACGTAACAAAATTTGAGTGGAAAAAATACAGATTTCTATAGTAAAAAAACAAAGACTAAGAATTGAAAGGTTCCTACATAGTCAACCTGCGTGTAAAAAATCTGGGTACATCTTGGCCAGCTGATTCACGTAAGGTGTAACGGGACTGAGGTAAGGTCTGGATTTAGCGTCGTTTTTTTTGAAAATGTGCAAGGATTCCAGAATTCTTAAATTTATTGCATTGCTTGTTGAGTCTATTATTGAGAAGTTGTTTAGTCTGAAAGGATGATTTATATTTTCGCAGTGGGTTCGAAGGTTCGAGTGAGAATGTTTTTGTTACTGTTTATTAGTTTTATGACTGATGTCTAAGTGTTCTGAAAATCTGATCCTTGCTTGTCGAGACGTACTCCCTGTATAGGAGCCATTGCAGGCTTCACATTTAAACTGATGTATAATGNGCTGCAGTTGGTATTTTTGGACATGGATAATAAATTTTGTTTAAAAATATTTAACACACTTGTCGACTAAATGAGTTCGGTACCCGTTGTTTGAAAAAAAAATCTTAAACTAATTTCCTCATCAAATGAAGCGAACGTCGACGTTCTAAGGGTGTAAAATAGCATTGTATTAATTAAATATTACACTCATTGCAATATTATTGAACACTCTCTAAGCATTGTGTGTTTGTAGGCTTTAGAGTAGTAGCACTCTGTTTCAAGTATTTACTATAGCATTTTGCTGGCAGGCTGTGGAGTAGCATTCTGTTTGAATATTTTTTTAGAACTTCTCGAAACGAAAGTTTGTTTTATAGGGATGAGACAGTGAGGGATCAAGGCACTTCAGTTGGAGATATTTGCGTGACAAGACGTATATCACTTGAAAAAGGTGGATCAATGGTGTATTTATTGCTAACATTTTTAAATTAAGTAATATTTTTTCTACTAGATGCTGATTCTTAACCAGGAACTATAAATACTATTGAGGTACCCCATGTCCAGGAGAATGTTAAAAAATTAACGCTATTAATTAGTGATTAATATTGAGCGTCGCCGTATTTGTTTTCATTGATTTTCATTGAATTAATAGTGTTTCATACAACTACATTAGCTTAATATTCGAATTCGCTCTAAATATATTTGGTTCAAATTATTGTATCTTATTGCTGGGAAGCATATTTCTTACCTTTTCATTTTTCTATTAAATTTTTTCATACATATGAACGAACTTGAACATGGCCATTAAGTCGTTTACTTAGTGAGTTGCTGTATTTCCTAAGGTTAATCATAGTCTTCGAGCCTACGTTCGCTAACGATTTTCTGCCTGTCTACTTATATCCCGAGCTGAAACTTTGCCTTCAATTTTATCTTCCCAGTTGTTCATAATATATGATCAAAATATACTTTCCTCTATTGACGCATTGCAGCGCTAACTCCCTACGTTCTGCAAAGAAACCCACTGCCACTTAGTTTATAGAAGTGCGAGACATACATGATAATGTGAGTTATTACAAATAACGAGAACTTTAAAAGTAACTGAGAATTTACCATAAATTTACCCTAACGTGATAAATTGCAGTCTTACGTTGTTAATTGTTAGCTCGACTTTTATTTTTGTCAGGTGCTGCATTTGTGGCTGGAGTGTGTTTGCTCCCAGTCGACGGTGGTAGAGAAGTGGTACCAGCCGTGGTCGTTCATGCGGTCGCCAGGGTGGGTCCAGATAAAATGCGAGCTTCGGGTGCTTGCCGCCTTTCCTTTCAATCTTAACCCTGAGTGGGAGCTGCCTCAACCGCGACGGTCTGCTGACGACGTAGACGGATCACGGGTCAGTGTGCTTGGCACTAGTGCCAGGAGCGGACGTGCCTTCCGGCGCAGCAGTAGCGTGAACAGCCTTGAGTGCACCGCCCTGGGTGGTACTGGGAAGCAGCCACTCAGGGAGGGTGTCAGAGATATGTTAGTCAAGCATCATTTGTTTTCCTGGGATTTGTAGTATTCTTTGGAACAATTTCATAAAATTAATATTTTTACAAGCATGCGACTTGATTTTTACATTTATTATAATTCGTAATTGCCGTGGAAACTTTTATATCTTTATGGTGGAAGTGTGACTAAGTAGTTGATCAGTTGTGTTACTGGTAGTAGCATTTAACAACACAGCTAACAAAATTTCGGTTTTGTGCTGTTTCTTGGTAAAAACAATTTCCCATTCTTTTGTTGCGAAAGAAGATAAAAAGCTTTTAATGCTAGAACACTGCTTTTGTGTTCAGGTCTTTCATATTGTGGTCTTTCTTCATTATGGAACCAGTAACAAAAATATTAGAAGGATAATTAGAAGCAATGTTTCAAAGGAAAAATGAAAACTTTCTATTGCTTTGAGTTGAAAGAGTCATAAAATAACACTTGATTGCCAGGAATAAAAATTATCACTTAGTGTCATGCGAATATTGTTTCGGGTTTGAGCTGCTCCTCACGTATGGTTTAATTGCTTGATATGAAAGCATTTTTGCATTGAGTGTTATGCAATTTGAAAAAAATGAAAGTGGAAATTACTTTTTCTCTATTTTTCAAGTTTTAATAGTGATATGTCCATATAACATTTTTCAAATTATCATTTTATGATTCAAAATCGATGGAACTTCGCAGAAACAATAAATTGATCTGGGGATTAGGCAAAATATTTAAGTTTCTGAAGTAGCACATCTATATTTTTTGCAAGAAATATTCGCAAACAAATTTCAAGGCACAACGCTGTGTCTTGTGCAATTAAGAATCACAAGTGCAAATGGCTTGATATATTTTTGTGATTTTTTACCAAAGGAATGGTAGGGAGCTTGTACCATAAATTTTGCCATTATATTTGAAGATGGGAAATTTAATAAAAACTTCTTGCATGCGCTATAATGCATGTGGTGAATTACGCAGTTTTTGTGGTTTACCACAATTTGTGCAAAAACTACTTTACAAACTTTTATTTCAGATTCAAAAAGTTTTGAATATGAATTTTTTTCCCGCTGGTATCTTATAAAGGACACCGCTGTAATATCGATTGTGATTGAACAAAACAAGATAGGTTTAATTGAAAAATACTAAATTCAATTTATTTTGATATCCATGACTTTAAGGATAAAACATTAGGGTATAAATGTTAAGATATATTTCTAATATTTCGTTTGATCATTTGCATTCAACGAAACTTCGTACATTCGCTTATATTCAGATGTACGTTGAGAGTAACACATTTGTGTCGTAATTCATCGTTTTGTAAAAAATTAACTTGCTAATTTTCAAGATTTTTGATCTAGAATAACGTACAAACATAAATTGTAATTGATGGATATTTTAAACGTAAATCGTTATTTCTGTATGTCGCCAATTTAACGCTAGGTAGACACAGCGGAGTTATATCAAGACCCGCCCGAGCGAAAAACCGACCTCTCCGGTGACAGAAGGTGAGAGTGGCAAAGTAGCGAGTCCAGAAAGAATGAAAATAACAGTTGCGTGTTTTTAAAAACCAGGAAAGTTCCAAATCCGAAGTAGAAACGAAAATCGGAGCAGTACAACTCAAGATATTGAAGATTTTAAAATATTTTCTTTTGCCGGTCATTCAAAGTGTAGCAGAGAAGATACTGCTTCTGCAGCTTCATTGTATACAGCTGAGCACTCTTCTTCCTCCATTCTTTCGTTAAAATCCTAGTCTTCAACACTGTGCTTCTTAATCAATGCCACCAATTTCGGCTAATTACGAGAAACAGCGCCACGTATTGGGGAAACATGTCAAATTCCTCTACTTCGGGGTTAGTTTTTTGCTCGGGCGGGTGTTGAAATGGAAGAGATTTTAATTCCAGAATTTTGGCCATTTACGTAATGTGAAGATTTGAGATTCGGCGAAACTGTACGTATTGTGAAAGAGGCATTAATTTTGCAATTGTTTATTTTTCGAGAAGTGGAAACTAGGAAACTTTTAAGAATTCTGCCTGAGAAATTTGTGCTAACGAAAATTATGGTTTTAGGACGTTTCAACGGAAATTTATTTTTACAGATAACAATTAACCGTTGTCATATTTTTCGACTTTTTGTACAGATTTTAACGATCATTCGCATCTAAGGCCTAATGCCAGAATTTTTAATTATATCAATTTAAATTCGACTGATTATAAGATATACCAATGAAAAACGCATATTTTAGAAAATTCGTTTTTTCTAACTTTTAAGCAAATCAAAAACTACTAAGTATTATACTTCATTTGCAAATTAAAAGTAGGACAACTTGGTGAACATTCCGTTTTATTTCTTAGGGTGCGAACATAACTACCGCTGTCCATCCGCCACCGTCTGCTGCATAACAAAGTCTCATTTGTTGGGTACAAATTTCGCTTGCATCACCTTCTCCTACCATGTGATATTTTTAAAGATTTCACTTACCGCGTAATTAGAAAATGTTTCTCATTACGCTCACTCATCGTGCTAGTTTTCCCCGTAAAAAAGCGAATGGGTTTCCTCTAAGCCATCCAGCATCTTCTAGAGGACTTGAAAGACAGTGTTATGCGTGCACGGCTCTCAGGTGTGGGCTCCCTGCTTCAGCCGCTTGAATTTTCCCGTGCATTTCGCCTCTTGGATGCTACAAATACGCAGAATGCGCAGGTGGTAGGTGCTGGTGTCCTGTATATAGGACTGTGAATTTTCTCTTCACCTTTTGAGTTACTTAATGTGTGGAAACTATTCGTGCTTCGTATTTATTCTTTTCATATATAGAATTTTCATATGTGTAGTATAGTAAGCCCTATTGTTAAGCGAGTGTCCAGTGACCGTACTCAGTAATAGTTCTTTTTTTGTTAATCTGGAGCGTTTAATTCGAAATATTTAATTTGTAGTTTGAAAATTCGTTTCCTCATTTAATGACTTTAACTAGTAGACGCGCCTCACCTAAAATGGTGGGACAAATGATGTTAATCTCTTAAGATGCCCTCTTATTTAAGGTAAATCTGACATGAAATGTTATAATATATTCAGTATCACTGATACGGGCTGCCTTATCTGCCTGTCTCGCTGATTAGGAATACGGACCTGGGAATTTTCTCCCATCTAATTCCTAAGAGCGTGACAGACCGACGGACCGACCAAGCAACACTGTGCTATTATTAGTGGGATTTCGTCATACGTCGCGTTTTACTGAGAAGAAACTCGACTATGCTTAGTTATAGTACATATGTTAGTTGTTAATCTTTTCAAGAAGTATAGAGTTTGAAAGAACAAAAGAAAGTTCAAAGTACGTGTAACAAACAAAAAGGAATCTCGTCAAGTTCCCATTCTTGCCTCAGAGGAGCGTTTGTTTCAACTCGCTCGAATTTTTGAAATGCCATGTACTGGAATAGTGTTCTGGTGATATAATCTCATTTTCCCACTTGAAAATAGTTTGTGCTGCAGAAATAATTACTCACCTTTAAAGTAGGTACTCGATTCTAAACTCTTCCCGTTCTTTTCTTGGTAGGTGAAGGGGCGTTGTTTATTTTCGTGCTCTTTTGGGATAGTTTGACGCAGGCATTTTCTCCTGCGCATGTTGGAACTAAGTACTGTTTGAAAAATGAGCTAAATATGAAAGTCTTTCGAAAGATTGTGCTCTGTCCTTACTTTGAAAGAGTTGGCGTACCTCAGTTAAATGCAAATCAGTGACGCTTTTCTTGAGAGTACGTTTATAACTCGCTGTATTTGGACACATGGTTTGTATAGCTGTTCTTTGGCCGTAGCTCCCATTAGAGTGATTGAACTGCTAATATTTGTGCTTAGTTTATTATTGTCGATGCAGGCACGTTGTTTTTTATTACTTTGCTGTAAGACGGCAATCAGATGACGAGATTACGCATCGATTTGGAGCAATTTGAATGGTGTTTACATTGAGTTATCTTTTGAAGTGATTGAATGGAAGTTGTTTTATTTTCAATGTCATTGATGTGATTAGCTAGCTTATTTTGTTCCTCTTGTTTGTCAGCGAGATCGCTTGGTTTTGTTTTGGTAGCATGAATCAAATGGAAATAATTGTCAGTCCACAAGTTCTTTTTGTTACAGTCGCACGAAACATCCGAAAAATAAGTTCGCTCTTAGGCAACTGCTTCAAATTGAATGCTCCGCTATCATGTTAATGGTAATAAACTCATCAGAAAGTATTGCTTTTACGATTATTTCTCTGTTTAAAACATCATGGGATTATACATCTTACTTGTATTCAATAACATATTTTAAATTGCAAAGGACGACATGGTTATACATGAACAACGAAGTGGCACCACGGTTAATATTATAATGGCTATTTATGTGAAAATATATACTTCGAATGTTTTCTAACTATGATGCGTTGCATACCTAACTAGTTTCCAAGATGAGGGTAACTGTAGTATGTGTGGAATCCGTTACTCCTCCCTGTGTGCGCTTCACCGTTTCCATATGTATCCACGTCTTTTTACTCAGCAAATATCCATGTTACCATTGTGTTTGTATTAAAGGCTATTAATGTAATGCACTTTTGCTTTAATACCTACGTCATATTTTATGCCGTGCAACACAATATGCAGTGATGTCACAAATTTGTACGGCTTGCGATATGACGTCATATTAGCTTCACTATCTGCGCTATGACATCATGTGGGCTTTGATACCTGCATTATGACGTCATAGTTGCTTCATCTGCACTATGACGACATAAGCTTTTTACTACCTGCACTAAGACGTCATATACTTTTTGCCACCTGCACTATGACGTCATGGGCTTTTTGCCACCTGCACTATGACGTCATGGGTTTTTCGCCACCTGCACGATGACGTCATGGGCTTTTTGCCACCTGGACTATGACGTCATAGGCCTTTTGCCACCTGGACTATGACGTCACGAGTGTTTTGCTACCAGCATTATGACGTCATGAGTGCTTTGCTACCTGCACTATGACGTTACGGGTGCTTTTCCACCTGCACTGTGACGTCACGGTCGCTTTGCCAGCTGCAGTGTGACCTCACGGTTGCTTTGCTACCTGCATCGTGACGTCATAGTTGCTTTGCTACCTGCAGTATGACGTCATGGGCTACTTGCCATCTGCACTATGACGACACGGGTGTATTGCCCCCTGCACTATGACGTCACAAGTACTTCGTTACCTGCACTACGACGTCACTAGTGTTTCGCCACCTGCACTGTGACGTCATAAGTGCTTTGCCGCATGCACTACCAGCATTATGACGTCAGGACTACTTTGCAATTTTTGCAGCACGACGTTAGAGTCACAAAATACCATATGACGTCAAAATTCCGTCACCAGAGAATGCAACATCACACAGCAGGTGTTGACGCAATTGCGTCACCCAACTACGCAGGAATTTAGTTTATATACAAGTATTTTTTTCGCTTTATTTTTACAACTGCACAGAGAAAGGCTTAGATTTGTCACAATACGACATGACACAAAGCAATATTTTAAACCTAGGCCTGACTACCCTGTCCATTACTGGTGTACCAACCAGAGGTCATCAAGCGACATGGGAACCAAATAGAACTTCATCACTACAGTACTTTATCTTTCAGACAAGTCGGGTTAAAACGTTCGTGATCAGTGCAAGATACAACAAAATGCCTCGCTTAGTCCCTTTAATTTATATCCGACGTCTAACGCTAAAATACAACCAAGAGAATTCAAATGCGGAGCACCTACGGTCAAAGATCCTTATGGTGCAGTGATGCAAATTTTAACGCATGAAAAATGGCAGTCAAGCATATAACCTGCTTTGAATTCATTGTTGCGCACATACAACACTCGGGTTAGCTTGGGTATTTGCATTTGTAATAGGAATCGAGTAGAAGGAGCACATCACGAGGCGAAGTGAGTCCACGAACATCAATATAAAACAGCGACTGCTACAGACCGACAGGGTTAGTACGATCCAGTCGCGCTAAATGTAGTACAAAAATAAATTAGACCCTAAATGGCGAGTATATTTCGACGTCAGATTCAAACATAAATCGGTGCATTCACGACAAATATAAAATAATAAATTGTGAACATAAAAATATCAAACGAGATTCATGGCAAACGCAATCTTGGAATTTATTGAATTTAAATTAAAATCTAGGATAAGGAAGTAAAAAGTCTAACTTTCTCTCGGCAAAGGTCGATTTCAAAGCAACTTATCATAGTTTTTTGGGGATTTTTTTTCAAGGAAACTGGAACAGTATATTATATATTAGAAAAGTCACACGCTCATCATCGTTCTATGAAGTCCTCCACTTGCAGATTTTGTTTATAAAAAAAAAATACTTTATACCGGTTAGGGAACAAGCATGTCTTGCAATCAGGGATTTTTCTTTTTTTATGAATTTAACATTATTTACAGGCATGCATATTACGTTCTTTTAAAGTTTGATTTTTCCCTTAGAGATACGAGTTTGATTTAATCCGTTAGCGTTTACGGAAAAGATTAATGATAACTCGAAAACTCATCCAAATCGCCA
This sequence comes from Orchestia grillus, assembly GCA_014899125.1. Taxonomy (NCBI): domain Eukaryota; kingdom Metazoa; phylum Arthropoda; class Malacostraca; order Amphipoda; family Talitridae; genus Orchestia; species Orchestia grillus. The sequence goes on from VOMN01013918.1 coordinate 12,732, forward strand.
GAAATGACATGCAGCTGGGTGGGATTGTCTTTAGCGATGAAAAATTATTCACCATCGAGGAAAAATTTGACCATAGAAATGACGGAGTGCTTGCAAGGAGTTGCAAGAACATCCACAAATCTGCGCAGGTCACCATACGCCAACGTGCCCAAAACGTCACGGTTTCGGGCGCAGTTTCCGAGATTTAAAAAAACTCTCAGTTTTCTTGCCGAAGGTGCAAAAATTAACAGTTAATTATCGACTATAATATAATAAATCCAATGCTTACTGAAGCCTAACAGCACTTCAAAAACAGCAAGTATGCCTTCCAACAAGGCGGAGATCTTTCCCTCTCATCAAGGAGGCCCAGACTAAGTGCAAAAGCTATTTGCTCTACGTTAACAAAGAATCATGACCTACACCCTCACCCGATCTGAATCCCATGGTCTATTAAATATGGTTTATGCTTGAGCAAAGGCTTGTGCTAAAACATAAAAAATTTCAAACCTCCGAAGCAAGCTTTCTTTTAGGCATGGGATGAAATGCAAGCTTTCTTTTGGGCATGGGGTGAAATTGATCAGGAAATGATGCGCGCCTCGGTGTCTTCTATTAGGAAGCGACAACAGGCCGTAGCCAAGGCTAGAGGAGCCACATCGACTAGAATGCCACCAAAACTGAGAGAGAGAATTCCTCTGTCAAATGACATTAAGATTTGTAGTATTCTCATCTTTAATGAGAAAAAGTGAAATTTTCCTGTTTGCAAAACATATTCCCTACTCGGTAAACGCTTAATTAAGAACTAAAAGAAGCATTTTCCACCGTTTTAACACAATACAAGCCCTATCATTTTTCAACAACGCGTACTGGAATGATGCAACAAACTCCGTACATTTCACAGAGGACCTCAAGAACGAATGTATTACTACGTATTACACGATCAACATAATTCGTACATTCGAACATTTTACCTAAAAGAGAAATAGATTTCTATAGAATGAAATGATTCAGCTTTGTACATGACACCTTTACAGTTTGTACATACACTTAGCTATTGATGAATGAACGTGTATTATTGATGCGTGAAAAGATTGATGGGGCGCTTGATTCCGTGGGTTCCCAAACAAATGGGCTCACGAAGAGCTCGTATTTGATCATATATCGCCCAGTCGAGGACAGATTATCTGCAGGGAGGGAACCAAGCACAGAAAACCATGTTAGCAAAAACAGTAAAAAATTCACAGACGTTCGCGCCAAGAGCATATATGCTAAATAACTCCAGTGCTGAAAATAAAATAAAATGGCTAGTAAATGAAAATTAGTGGTAGAAAACTACAAATAAATGGTTACTGATGCACGGTCGCGGCTTTCCTCAAAAAATAAAGTGTGAAGGGCAAACCAGGAAAACTACAGAATGTCTCAACAGTAATGAAAACGAACCGTGATCGGAAAAAAAGAAATAAAAACACTCGAGCAGGAAACAGCGGAAACAGCAGGATAAAGCCCACAGCGTCTCAGACTAGGGTATGTAGGAATTCTCTACCACAGCCGCTCAAAATGTAGCGGTAACGAGAATTTCAGTGAAAACTGAGGAATGCCATGGACAGGTATATCAATGTAGTCACTTGCAAAGGATATGGGGGCATGATGAGTCTAGATACCCTCTCGAAAGGTGAAGAGGTAGAGTAAGGGATTACGTGTACACAACAAACTAAATCAACAACTTCCTAAAGCAGTACGGTAATCTCTGCTGGTCCTGCGGAGGTTAGATATGTTCAATTCTACAGAAGGAATAGTTCCTAATGTGAGTCGATGACTCACGCTGCACACACACTTTCCCCCGACCTTCGCACGGAGCTCAGGTATCTTTACTTCGGCACTCCGAAGTTTGCAACAATTCTACGGGGCACTTTTCGAGGACGCCACCCTCATGACACTTATAATAAGGAAAAAATTAGACCTAATTATATCAACTAACAACACTCTCTTCAATCATTCACGGACTTCTTAAGGAAGACGAAATCTTCTAACAGCATGCAGACGAAGATATATCAGAATTCTCTCCACGGACACTAAAGATATAATTTTGATGAACATATCCACACACATATCAATACTTAAAAATGACGTTTCTTAGTCAGTACAGAGGCATAATACAATACAACTGCCTTACTCAAAACGTTGGATTATCCAAGGTGTTCAAAAAAGGCCACTGAACTCATTCTATTTAATTGTACTCGCATTTTGAAAGTAATACAGGTATTCTAGGTAGCATAGATACAATAGATCAACAATTTTTATCATTGCAAGTAGAATTCAATAGAGTGAGTTCGGTCGCCTTTTTTATTAACATCCTGTACAAAGAGGCTCACAAAAAAAGAGAACCTGCTGTGCGATTGCCCATAGTTCGTGGCTGGACCTAACTCCCTGCGCCTTCTTGTTCTCGTGAGGACTTCTGCAGTGTAAACTCTGCATAACCTTCCATCAGACGCAGAGGATTGGGGATGTGACTGAGTTCAATGGTGTGTACGAAAACCCCGCAGTGATAAGACGCATATTGCAAAATTTGACGATAAAAGCTCGAAAGTGTCGGGGAAGATAGTCGGAATAATTGGAAGGAGATCGTTTATGAATAGAAGAAGAGGGTATGTATATATTGGTTTCTCGCTAAAAAGTAAATAAATAGTTTTAGTAAATTCCGATGAAACTTGAGATTACCCAAAAAATATTTTTGACATACTCATCTGTTTGGGAAAGCTAGAACAGTAGCGTAGAAATAGTGAAAATATTCCTTTGATGTATTAACAGAAAAGAATATTCTGCGTCGAACGATCAAATGACCTTTTAAATCGGACAATTAGTTATTTGAATACCACCAATCACACAGTGGGTTCTCGTTTTCTGGGACGCCCTATATAATACTTGTCTACCAACAAAAATATACTCTCTTATGAAGGAAGTAGCGAAGGTTAACTTCTGAAGAGTAACTTTCATCAAAAACATAACGTCCGCTTTTTTCAATTATAACGTTTACAACAACGATGAAATAGTGCAAGTGAATGACCTAAATGACACTTGAACAGACAATTCATGAGTACACCAAGACACAGTTTTTGTATCACATGAAACAGGCCCCCCAAAATTGCCATTATGATGCATACACAGATATGGGGCAAATAATAGAATGAAGGCTAGCCGAAAAAACGTGATGAAAAATGAAGGTGAGGCATACGAAATCAAGAAAAATGAAGACAAAATATGGCAAGTCATATGAATGAATATACATACGATTGTACCCACACATCCTATGCATTTCAAGAGTAAACTTCAACATCTTGGAACTTCATGCATTCTACATTAAAGCTAGGTGCAAGATATTCATTTTTTTAAAACAAAATCGAGCAGCCTATGTATGCACGCTCAAGCGCCACACCATAGTGAGAGTCAGAATGGGCGAAGCGTAGTGTCATGCTTTGAATCCTTTCCTTTCTTAAAGTTGGAAATTCAAAAATATAATACATTTATAATTCCCATATAATTTAAAGGTAAAGAAAATAACATCTTTATCGATCAAACTTCATGTCACTACCGCTCCTCCCGTATTCAGATCTTTAGAGTCTAAACACAAAGTGATTCATCACCGTGGACAGATAGAGAGCGAGCACAGACCCAGGCCAGTCCACCACAAATGAGACCGGCGCATCGGCCTCGGGTGTCAGCACACAGCAAGAGAAATAAACGGTTCCCTAAAATACGTTTTAGGCTGCGAAAAATAGACGCAAGAGCGTGTGGCTTCAGCTGAGGAGAAGAGGTCCACTTGCGGTGGCCTGGAAGCTGAAGATCATCATGAGAAGCAGGAGAATGGAGGGCTTCATTAACCGCTAAAAGTGGGGTAAACAAACCTTGCCTGCGAACAGCTCCGAGACCACTGTCATCCACAGCGCCAGCACGAAGAAGATGTACGAGTAACCAACCTGAGAATGGAGAATTGATTCAATCACAAAAAATAATATTGCAATCAAAAGGCACAGGTCTTTAAATTCATTGCTAAAAAGATGCTCATGAATTAGACAGGGAAGTGAGGTAATGTTGATTACAATAGATTCTCGGAAAATGAATTTGAATTCAATTTTAAATAGGAAAATATACTACAACAGTAGAAGATTATTTCTTTCTATTTCCTGGAAACACTTGTTATGCGGCAATTAAAATAATTATAAATTCTTCCATCGAATACCTCACGTTGGACGTAAAGCACACATGCGCGAGACAAATTATATTCGTAATTCTTCGACTCCCTTCGCTGTCAAATAAATGCATCTGGCGTTCGCATCAATGGACCTCGTCCCTACGGACCTTGAAACAACAGAGGTACCTGAACATCCCCAAAGAGTTCGATTTCAAAGTACGATTCCAAAAATTGGTTAGACCTCTCTTTTGGGCGGGCAAGTGCCTCAAGTCTCTTAAAACATTGCACGAGGTTGCCTATAGATACGGCATTATTGGACCTCTCCTCCTTCATTTTAGTCCCTTGATGCCTTAACTGAAGCTTAATTCTAGCAGAAACCCGAGCAGAGATAATTTAGGAATACTCTCACATCGAGTTTTGCTACACGAACTTGTTCGAGATCTTGTGCAAGTACAATTATAATATTTCGTACTTAATGACGCGATTCATTCTCGTTAACATTATTTGAATTTTAACAATTTGAGCAGAAAAATTTATATCTATAACACTGGGGAACAC
>VOMN01013921.1:0-17817 GCA_014899125.1 Orchestia grillus
GTTTTGTCTTGACCGTACAGTGCCTGCTGGGAGGCCGAGTAAAATACAAAGCCTTTTGTTTTGGATGCTCCCCAAAGAATATCGTCAGAGCACAACAATAGAAATGAGACACGGTGGTTGTCAGAAGCTCAGTGGCAATTACGCTCAACTAAATGGTTCGTAGAATCCCTTTGAATGTAAAAACTACTTTAACTTCACAACGGTCACCTCTAATTCACCAGCTTCTAATGTGGGTGTCGAAGAGCTCAGGCCGTGTTGATGTCTGATTTTAACGTTTATTTTTACTTCCTCTTCCTACCATTACAAAGTCTGGACGGCATCAGCATCCGAGCCAACATGGGATCGTTACGTCATCATGAAAGGGTAATACTTTGAATTATGACGCCTCATGACGGAATTACGGCAATATGGCAGTAGGGTAGCATGGCATCATGGCGTCATAGCACAATGGCATTATCACATGATGTCATCATGGCATAATCTCATCATGGCACAGTGTCAGCGTGGCATAATGGTATATAAGCCATGTCAAGATGTTCTGTGTTTTTTTACGAAAATTTCTGGGAAGAAAATTTTTTCGGGCAGTTCCCATAGCTTAAGTCCTGCCCAGCAGCCGAGGTCACAGCGGGAGGGCTTTTTACTTCCTATTCACGGGAAGCTTGTTTTTGGAAGCAACATTGCAGTTTTTCCGCTGCTTAAATTTCATTCACGGATCTCTTCAAGCTAGTCTCGAACTAATTCATTTACGGGAGCGGGAGCTAGGAACCTGCCCAAAACTGTTTCGTTCGAAAACACTCAACGGAAATCCATCGAAGGATATTTTTCTACCCCACAAAGGTTGCCAGCATGGTTCCTGTATTACATACTAATAGAACCAAATAATGTCACATTTCGTGACATTTCAGTAGCATTGATAACAAATTTATTTTTTCATTCGTTGTTAAGAAATGTCACAAAACTCTGTACTTTCTATCATATAAAGTGTGTCGTTTTTGGAATTTTGGATGGTAGAATTTCCTATAATCATTTAACCTGACGGAATCAGAAGAAGCTGAAAATGCGGGCGACAGTGAATAACTAACCCCCGATGATAAATTTTAATACAAAATCAGGGAGCTTAACAGGACTTATATTTTTATCTCCAGCGAGGTGTGAAAGAGATGTAAGTTTTCTTCATTTATGATAAACGAGAATTAAAGACACATGTTAACAATTTGATGAAATGAAAAAGGGCAAATTGATAAATTAATTTGTAGCGCCGCGGAGAAGTTAATTCACGTAAGTGACTAACGATGCCGGCGGAGAGGCCAGCCAGACCCTTCGCTATGAGAACCTTTCTCTTGTGGGTCTCTTCTCTTTTTAAATTACTCGGAAGCTTAATCGAGTTTGAGCGACACGTCCGGCTGTCGCATACCAACAATAATTCAGACAATAAAAGGTCCAAAATATTTAATAGTCAAGATACCATGGATTGTCAAATCAAGACAGCAGATTCAAATGTTAAAACTAGACACTAGCAAAGGGATTTTAGTTCGAACATGATTTATCTGATTCCACATCAAATTCTTTAAATTTGAGATAGGAGTTCGGCTCAGCAATGTGAAAACATACGTAATTTGAAAAAAGGATCCGCTTGGAGATAGGATCGGGTATTTGAACTATACTGAAGGATGCACTTCCGTAACAACATCTTTTTTCACCGCCAGAGGTTGTTCTTTACTCCGGAATTACGTTGTATAACGGGGCGTTGTTTTTTAATATAGGCAATGAACAATGCTATAGGTTACAGCATTATAGGTGAACCGTAATAATACTGTGACCTATATGTTTATTCTTTTTATTTTTCACCGGTTGGTATCATTATTGCTTTTCTTTTTATCGTTTCAGCACTGATGATTTAAATGTAAATATTCTATAACGATTGTAATTAGATATTTTTATCATATCGTTGGTTCTTTTCATACTGAGAGTGAGGCTTCCCAAAAATCGATCATTAAGAACAATAAAAGTTACGATTACGGTAAAATGTTACAGTTCGGTTGAAAAAAAAATCATTAGCCGAATCTAGTCAAGACTGACCGCTGAATCCATATCAATACATCATAAAATTTATAAGATAGACACAGCTTACGATTCCGAATTCGAAAGGATTCTTATTGGATATCACATTAAGGACTTATGTTCAAGTAGAGTTCCGCATCTCATAAAGTCAAAACATTTATAATAAAAATTATTACATAGGGTATATTCAGGAGTAAAACTCAGAAAAACACAGTAAGGTTCACCAAACTAATAAAAGATGAAGGGGAAGCAAAGCGTAAAAAGCGTAAGCATAAACTGAAAAGACCTTATCTACCTAAGAATATAAAGCAAAATGTAGTCTCACACACGGCTACCTGCGTGACCCTGATGGTGCTTTGTCAAGAGACCCATGTGGGGATGGTGTGACGATGCAATTCTGACTGTAAAATATATTATCGAAGGATGCCGCACTTCTACAACCACCTGAAAGAACTCTCTGTCGGAATGCTGAGCGAAGCCGAATCAGTCTCTTATTGAAATAATGGGGACCAACAGGCTGGGTACCGAATTTCGTAAAGGAAATGAATGTGTTCGAAAATTTGTGAAGAACAACTCCAACTTGGATAACAAGAAAATCATGTGAAGTGAACCAATCGAATATGTTTTGCACAACATGAAGGTGTACCTCTAGCAGAAACGTTAGAGTGACAGCTAAACTGCATCTGGCCGGAGCTGTCGTGAAATGAGTTTATTATTAATAAAATGTTAGTTACAGATGCAGATATATGCTAGTAAACAGCGAAAATCAGGATATAAGTAACGGAATGTAGAGATTACAAGCGAGTGCAATCCAACCCTAGCTGCAATAATAGAAGCACTTTGGGAACAGAGAAGGAAGTCTGCAATGAATTTAACTAAATACTGAACTGAATTACTTTCAGACGGTGGAACCTGTCATTATTTTTAAGAATATCATAAAAGATTGTTGAAGATAAATTTTTAAATTCACTATTAATCATTGCGATGAACCATATTCCTCGTATGATAAACATGGCATTGCAACATTTTAAGCAATGATTAAAAAATATCCGGAAACGGGTCTTGATATAATAGCAGATTTTGTAAGTACAAGGTATTCTAGATTATCGTAAATCAGTATTACTGCATTGTAACATTAATTATCGGAAAAGGACTTAAACTTCAAAACAATTTATTTTATTCAGCGGTGGGTGTAAGAAACTTCAATATTACGTAGAAGTAAGAAAACGCAATTAAATACTAGAGTGTATACGGTGAGCATAGCATATTAGGAACTAGAGAAACACCTCAAACGTACAAGATAATTATTTCGATATTTCAGTGTTGCCAGCGTCGATTGTTACAGAGTTTGTGGACATCTTACGGATTCTCCTTTACACCATTTCGAGAATATTTCCTTTCCATCAGAAAAGTTCAGTGCCTCTTAAGTTTGAAATATTACATAGTACAATATGCACAAAAAAAGTCAATGCCTCTTAAGTTTTGACTATTATAATGCACAATATTCATTAGAAAAATTCGGTTGCCTCCTTTTGAAAATGGACTCTTTTAGTGCATCTTGACAATTACTCGTGACTGTTGCTAGAGTTTGAGAAAAAATCTCACTGTCTATTTTCGAATGACACAATCATTGTTCCGTTAGAGTTAGATCAATGAAGAATTTTTATGTGAAAAGTGATTAGCAATAAAATAAGTGCTTATTCCGGACGGGATTTGTCATAAATGAACATCTCTACCAATTCGAGAAAATCTGAGAAAAATCATAATATAAGATGCAGTGGCATATATACGGGACCGCAAAGGTTTTCAAGTAACACAGGTAATAAATTTCAAATTCTACAAGAAAACGTACAACTGGAAGGACTTTTCTGTGTCCATTATTTTCCCAAGGCCTTACATATTTCAAAGTTTTCCGTGCGGAAAATCCCCAGAATTCTGAATTTGGAGAATGACTCAAAATTTTCGTAGCTCTGGATCTTCAGTGTCCAGAATGTTGAGTTTCTTTCAGCATTATTCTAAGCTTTTGTCTCTGTCACTCATATGAATTAATTGTCTCTTTTTCAGGTTGGTGCAGGGGAGTTCATAGGTTCAGGGAAAATCGTCGCACGGAATATAGTGGCTAGTTTACATCAGGTACCCAATTCAATGGAGAGAAGCCTGACGATTTTACAGAGAAGCTTTGTTATTCACTGTCCAAATTCAAAAGGAACTCAAGTATACCGCCGGCTTGTTGCAAGGACAGGTAAGGAGGACGATTCGAGGGTGCCTGTTCCAGCAGCATGCCCAACGTTTTGGGGACGTCTTCTATCGAAATTACACCACAACACAAGCCTCCACCATAGCCTCATCTTCCTGCAGAGAGGCGAGGTAGCATTTGTATCACATCAAAGAGATCGATAAAATTTTATTTATGACAACAAAAATGCAGGAAATCCGAGAATAAATTACTCCTACCTGTATGAACCCGGACTCATTAAATGAACTTAACAGGCTGAGTTACTGTGACTAATGTTAACACGAGGCATAACTGCACAACGCCTTGTTCTTACCTCCCTTAATCAATACAATACTGGCACGAAATGTACTTTCATATTCATCAGAACAGTACTTTACATTAGAACAGGATGGCATTCAACTGAGATCTCACAACAAACTTGCGATAAAACTGTGTGATAAATAGGAGGCACGGTTACTATAACGGGGTAACTGTGTCATTATCACCGGACTAAAATCAAATGTAAGACAAGGACGACTTTAAAAAAATTAAAAAAGATGGAGCACTAGAGCAAGGTCTGCTTATGTCTATGCTCCGCCGGAGAAAAAGAAGCGGAGGCAAAGAAATTCGCTGAAAATGACAGTAGTTAAAAAAATAGCTGCTGCTAGCGAGCTTGAAAGACGGCTTAGCTCAACGCTATTCAAAACGATCTTTATGATCGGCACCGTGCATTCTTTCAAGTATTGTAAATTTGACGGTCTTATGCGTTCAATATAATTGTTAAATGAGGGATTATCCATTCTTCACACATGCTTTTACAGTTTCGTTAGTACTATGGCTTTATTTTATTTTAAAGAAACTTCTTTATGATTCATAGTATGTGCGAGCTAATTCAATTCTTCTCAGGGGAAGAGGCACTCTACATCGTCTTATCCCTGACTTCACGCTCAAGGCATTAAAATTAAATTAAAATTAATACTCTAAAAACGCAATTATCTGTAGCCTGCTGACGGTGAGAAGAGTCGACGATCTCAGAATCTTCCTGCCTGAGGATATGGATTACGTAGAGGTTGGATGTCACTAGCCTGAGGTGCCGTATTTGTTGAGCTCTGTGGCACCGCATAACGTCACCACATAGCTCCTTCACGTCGTAGTTATCATCTCGTTCTACAGTCTTAATGGAGCTATTTCTTTTTTAATTTTGTCTTCTTCTGACGGAAAGCAAGCTTTCTCGCTTCTTCCTTCTTCAGTACGCACTCATGATGTCGGTGCTAAGCGAGATTTGCAGCGGCATGTTAGTTGATGGCTCTTGCGTCTTAATCGTTGGGCGGGCGCTGTGTCTATACGTTGCTGTCTGACGCTCGCTAACAATTGCTCTTGGCGCAGGGGTAATTTAGCCGTTGCGGGTTGACTTCTTCGTAAATCCAAAGACCGGAATTCTATTTCGTACTTCGATTATTTTCGGTGAATGTTATTTCTCATGTTGATGATGAATTACCTCAAAACCAGTCGGGCATCATTGTAACGTTTTGTTGATACAGTTAGGAAGGATGCAGCTGTTGCGTAATTTCTCGATCAGTGATTTTTAATTTTCGTCAGTCTTTAATCTAATTATGTAGAGAAAGACTTCAAAATCGGGTCGTGCGCCAACATCCGACCTTAAGGGGCTTAAAAGAGGTGCATTTATTAGAGACAGATAACAGCGTGAAGTACAACTTAGATGGAGGACGCTAAGCGCTTCAATTCGCTTAGAGAGCTCGAGGAAGGTTACTCGACACAAATAGTTTACGATGCCGGCGGAGAGGCCATCCAGTCCCTTCGCCTCGAGACTCTTTCCCCTCTGGGTCTGTTCTCTTTGTGAAGTACTGAGATACTTTCTCGAGTGGTAGGGACACATCTGACTATCGGATACCAAAAATAATCAGATGCTAAATATTCCAAAATATTTAACAGTCGGGACTCAATGGATCGTCAAATCGGGACAGCAGATTCAGTTTTAGCACTGGACACAAACCATGGGATTTGAGTTCGAACATCACTTATCTGATCGGTCAGCATATTCTTTAAGCCTAGCATAGACGCTTGACTCAGCAGTATGAAAATAAAATTAATTTGAAAAGATCTGCTCAGAGATAGGATCGGGTACTTGAATTTTACTGAAGAGTGCACATTAATCTTTTAACGATTGATTAAAATGTTGGAAAATGTTGAAACCTTTTACCTGCCTCTCCACGTTAACAAACAAATCAAGTCGTCTAAGCAGCTTAGTTCATTGCTGCTTTAGAAGCAGATCAATAAACTGCAAACGAAAGTGAGGCAGATGAGTCTTAGGCTTACAATTAGTTTCGGCTGACTGGGAACTTGTACAATTTCCAGGAAGAAACAAGACAGTGCAAAAAAAAGGAAGTTCATACTTGAGATCAAAGCACGAAACTGTAATTTCAAGCTGCACCAGCGAGTGTTTGGAAATTTTTTTCATATACCTCTTTATTGGCACATACCACGATGAATAATACGCCCCAATCTGTATACGCTCATAACGAACATATGAGATATAATCAATGGTCCTCTTCCACTACAGGGGTAAAAACGTTTTATGACGAGATTAATTCACGAAAATGTTCTCATATCAAATTGACGTAAATGTTGCATTGTTTGTTCAATAAGTACTTGCACTTCTCTGTGTCCCTTGGAAACGTTGGTATTAGTTCCAGTGCCACGTCCGAGACCACACTGATGTGCCGCCATTTTCTCATTACGTCCTGCTTGATTTTCCTTTCCCGAGTGAAGAACTCCATCGCGGGGTATCGAACTGGGGACCTCCCGACCGGGAGGCAAGCACGCTATCACTTGCGCTACAGAGTAAACATACCTGTTAGAAAACAATCCCTAGACGGCTTTATACACACTTCGAACGAAACTTTCTCTTCAAGTGAGCTCGACTTAAAGAGCACGAGCCGTTCCAAGTACGTGAGAAAAGCGCCTTAACTTCCTCAAGGCTCTGTATAATACTGTGCCTGCTATTATAATGAACCTCAGTCATAATGGACGTAGTCAGGTCGATCGCGCGTATTTATTCAACAGCTCCGTCTCCACGTATCTAGAATTTTTCTAGGAGGCGATTTGTCGCGGTATGTTTTCCGTCTTCAAGCTGAGATTTTACGGAAAAATTGAGGCTTGAGTTCAGTCTGAAAGAAGAGCTTGCCAGAAAAAATGAATTGATTTAAATTGAGTGAATCAGAATTTTTTCCGTGTACTTCTTTTTCCTTATTTGTGCGATGGCTCTTTCTGATGGGGCACTCAAATATCAAGAGCAATATGATTTAAATTTTGTAAAAATTACTTAGCTATGAATTGAACGATTGTCTTTCGAATAGTGATTTTTAACTGAAGGTGCTTGTACACTTGTCTCCCCCACATTCTATCGCACAAGCTGGAATACTTTTCACCCTTTATTTTCAAAGATTTGAAGAAAAAAAGTGATGTAACTAATCTTACTTTGTCGATCTCACTTTGCAAAATATAATTTTTGTTTTTCACACGGGTAAAAATGTTGGAAAAAATTACTTCTTTCAAGAAACTTTTCTCGTTCATAATTTTGTACCTACTTAATTTCTCTTTTGAAATATGCTCCATTTTCTCCGATAACGTTTCGAAATTGAAATAAATAGAATAAAATTAAGATTCATCAAGCGAGTAATTAAAAAGGAAAAATGCGTTTTCTCGCCTAATATCAAACAGATAACGCAGGATATTAAGTTAAGAACTATACTTTGTGATGCGATATTTGGGTGACATATTTGTTAGCAAATTGCTTTAGTTCATACATCACAAAGAACTAAGAGACCCTCTTATGTGTGCCTCATCAAAACTTGTTCTCTTTTAAATTACATCAAATGAAGCCTACTTCGAACGTCTTGCTCAAAAAATATTTAAGCAGAAGTTCTCGTTTATGCCCCAGTGATGAGAATGTCAAATGAATAATGAAGGGTACGAATTTTCATTTTATGTAGATTTCGAGTTAAGCGGCTTAGGCAGCTCAGGAAACCTCTTTCCTTTCGCGTGTCCTCCCGCTCATGCTAATGCAAGGGAAGTGTCGGTGTATGTCCGTGAGCTCATAGCTTATTTGTTATAATCTCGACTTCAAAGCTGTTTATCTGAGTGGTGGCAGTCATGACATTTTATCATTTGGACGCAGCGCTAGTTCAGTTCGCCTGATTTTGGCCCGATAACATTCTTTCCTCTGTTTTAATTGCATGCACTTTTGAAAGTCAAACTTCGTTAATTTCACTCACATTATAAGCACACCTGAGCGTGGGGCTCAAAAGCCTCCCGTTTGCAGTTCAATGATCAGCTTTTAAAGCGGCAGTAATTGAAGTGCCTCGTTTTTGGAACTATATTTCACCTGTTCGACTGGCCAGGTCACTTCGGGCATGTCAGAACTCTGCTATTTCGGAGCGACGAAAGAGCTCATAGCATAGCAACTGCACGATGTCCAAATCTGCTATGTTCCGAACCTTTCAATAAGGAATAAGACCGATGAGAACTGTTGACAGGAACAGGTTTGCCATTACTGTTAAAACATACCGTAATTATCAAATACGAAAAGTATTATTCTAAACATCTTACTATAATACGGCTTATCAAAATTTACATATTATGGCTTATACCTACCATAAAAATGTTAAAATAACTAATCAGCTCGTATACTTCCTCCCATTTACGGAAGTTTAGTTCTATAACGCTTGTTTAGCATGTAAGTTCCTTACACGTTAGTCACCCATTATAGAACATAAGTGTCATAAATGTAAGGGAGTATACAAGCTGGTTAGTTATGTTAATGCTTTTATTGAAGTCCTAAACCATATTGTGCAAATTTTGTTAAGCCAAAGTTTATTGCAAGGCTTAGAATGGGCTTTAAAAAAAATAAAGTTTTAATACGGTTCAGATTTATTATTATTTATTAAAATAGGGAATTTTGAACAGACATCATAGGTGAGGGGTCCTATATTGCCCCGTAAGTTAGGTGACCATTTGTTGGCACCTTTCGTAGGGAAATTATGAATATTTATGGGCCGCTCGGAATATCATACTAAATTCTAATACTGCACCAGCATTCCCTCGAATTCAAATGTAATGCTGACACGGAGATCTAAATTTAACCTTACCCTTAACTAAGATTAATTGTTAATATCTGAATCCAGCCTCAATCTTATTCAAATTCAATTGTCAAAATCTAAATTGGTTTTCAATTTTATTAAAATTAAATTGTTAAAATATAAATCTGACTTCATTCTTATCCAAACTTCATGGTTAAAGCACATATCAATTCATCTTCAACAAAATTCACAGTTGAAGTCCTAATCTGCTTTTAACCTTAACCAAGCTCGATATTAATTTCTTAATCTGTCTTTAATCTTATCCAAGTATCCAAGTTTGATGCTACGGTCCAAATCTTCCTTTAACCTCAAGTGAGGCATTGAGTGCCCACACTAAATTGCTTTCCGCAGCGGTTCCCAATGAGGGCTCAATTGATGCAGAAGTTACAACGTCGTCATCGGCCTTCACGGGTCTGATGGTGGGACGCGATTACGGCGTCAGACGAGGCGGCTTCTCTTCAATCGGTAGCCACGATACAGCGCTGGGGGCAGAACTAGAGGCTGCTGATGCAAGAACACGAGTAGGTTATCATTTTCCCCCGTCTAACTGTGGTGAACAATTTTAGGGAATTAGAGTATGTGTTACGGTAACTGATTAAAATTTACGGTGCAAATAGGTTGAAATTTGCAATAATTTACGGTTGGACTGAGCGTCTCATGTGAATTCAACTTCCTGGGTATGAAGTTAAAAGTTTTCAGTTGTAATATGCTTGTATAGAAAAGTAATGGGTGTGCAGGACACGCGGTAAAAAATAATGCACTGGCTGTCGGATTATATTCACTGACACGCATAATTTCAAATGAGGAAAATAAATTCTTCTGAAATTGTTATCGTTACCTGCACGATGAAATATAATTCCGTGTTATGAAATCACATTACTTGTAAAAAACTAGCTGCAAGAGAAAGAGTGAAAACTCGATGTTCGTAAAAAGTTTAATTACGAAGGAATACTAATTCCGCACATTAATTCTCCATTTTTTAACTCGTCTATGTAAATATTTACATATGTGTATAAACAAGCATACATGTATATTCCATGTACATGAAAGGAAAAATTGTTATCACCTCTCGTAGCTGAATTAAAATATTTTACCAAACTCTCAGAATATTTCATTATAGAAATTTATTCGTTTCCTAATATTGCTTCAGTATTCTTTGGCATCTGAAAGGAAACGTCATCATTCTGTATAGTTATTTGAGCATGCACAGAACTTTTATAGGTAAAAAAAAATGAGCAGTTAATGTACTAGAGGCGGTGAACGGTGTGGTACAACAGGCGCAATAAAATTAACTGTTTTTTAATGAATAGATTTTAAAATGCTAAATATTCCCTCTGAGAAGAGAAACAAGTGTAGCAATCGTTGTCTTACGCTTTCAGACTTATCAAACGATCCGCAAATTCGTTGAACGGAATTTTTTGTGGTTTGTGTAAAATTCTTGGACTATGCGCAGTTGCGCCGGTGACGATGGTCCTTTACTGTTGGTGAATTTAATGCCTCATGATCATTTTACGAAACTTTTTTTATGTTTCAATCCGACGTAGAAGGGATTTTTTGCGATGCCTTGCAGCGTTCACTGAACCACGGAATTCAAAAGATCTTACAAAACTCGTCTGGGTAGAAGGTAATTATACGGATTCGTTAGAAAGTTTTCAAATTATTTTTAAGTTCAAGCACCGGTACTGAGGCACCACGCTTCCAAGTTTCGATTAGCGTAGGCGTGCGGTAAAAAATTGGCAGGCTGTCGATGAAGCTGTCGCCAATTTATTGCACCATTCTGGGAAGATTAAACTGGAAATTCCATTTGCAATTCACCCGATACTCATTTCCCTTGGAAATGGGAACGGAATTAGTGCCAGACCAAAACCGAACTCAACGATCAATGAGATTTGGATACTTTAAATATCGATTTTCAATGTAGGTCACAACCACCACCCAAGAAGGAAACTAGTTTGGCCTGAGTTATATTTTAATGACATTGCACCGTTGATATTTTTGCGGGACTCTAATAACCAGCAAATGCCATCGTACTTGACATGCTTTACATTTTGCCGATAGCTGGCAGTTTCCCGATGTAGGAGTCATGAATTTTCAATTCTAGGAGTGGGACCTAGACAAAAATGGGGCGTATGATAATTCTTTTCTAGAATTATCTGTGCGAAATGGTTCCTTAGACTATTGTTTGAAATATGGAGTTTCTGATCTATAATTCAAAATATACCTACAAAATCATCAAGTTTTACTAGGATTCACGTTGCAATTTTTAATAGTGGTAAAAATAAAGAAATGCCATAATTTAAACCTGAGGCTACGGATTCAATAATGTGTAAACCACAGAATAGCTAACAATAAGTTTAACATGGAATTAAAGTGTGATTTAATGTTAATTGGAGCACTATGTGGTGGGGGTAGGAAGTATAGTGTTTTTCCGACTGGTAACACTTTGATTCAAATTGAATGTAAAAATTTACCGCACTAGAGAATAAACAAATTATAGGAGACAGAGGGTCTATTTTCTGAGCGATCAAAAGTATTGGAAGCTCTTAATTAGTCGTCAAACCAACGAAGCTAAACTATTTTGAAATAAAAGAATTAAGCTCTGCCGAACGGAGCTTCTTTCCCGGAAGCCTGTTTAATCTTTTGGATCGTTTCCCCTTTGCAATTTGATGAGCTTTTTTTGAGAATTATTGAAGTTGCGAAGGCCAGTTCGTAAGTCATTTCATCGAAAACCGAAGTCCAGCGGCGTTTGCTTAGATTTTTTCTCTCCCCAGGAAAGTCTGCAGCTTTCGGAAGTGGGAAATCAAGCACATTAGTTATCGCCTGCATAGGTGTCCCGAATCGAGCTCCCAGATACTTTTGTACCTCAAAGAAATAATAAAGCTTGAGTTTTATTTGAGTACTCCTTGAACGCCTTACATGCTGGACATCACTCTATATTCATTTTCTTTCTTGAGCTGAAAGGTATGAAAAAGTGTTAGAAAGCTTTTAGCAAATCCATTGAAGATTGATGACAGTTTCCTAAAATTCTTTAAATTAATTTTTATGACATGAGTGTTGTTGATATTTTGATGCTCCCATGTAATCTCCGGCGCATAGAATACCTATGGCTAACTTGAATTCCGCCATTTTTTAGTCAGTCCGGGCCATCGACGAGACATTTTACCGAAGTAGCTAATATAATAGTGTCATAAATATGAGCTGACGCCCGCTGAGCGTTGAACGGGCTCGTTAAGGAACCTCCCTCTCCTTTAGCCCCACTGAAAATGACGGTTCAAAGGGCGTCTGACACTCGGAGAAAAGATTTTGCAGGAAATATGGTGATTTCTCACGCAGTTTTCCTGGGCAAATCATGAGAAGAGCCTTCACGTGTAGAATGTCTGGGACTGGTGGCTGAAGGACAAATATTTGCACTTCCTTGAAGACTGAAAATTTTTGGGCGAATAAAAAAGAAGCACGTAATACTGGTTTCTGCTTGGAAAAAAGTTAAAATTTAACACACGTTGTCTGCGTTTTGCATTTCTATAACGTATTTACAATAAACCCATTTTCTGACGGGCTATACGGAATGGAAAACATGTTCAAAGCATTCGTAGGGGATACAAAAAGTATTTACGAGTGAGTGGTAGAGAAATATTGTAGCAGGGAAGTCCTGCCGTCCGCGGCATCTTCATCAATATGCTACAAACTTGATCATTAAACTTGTATCCTTAAAATGTTGTTTTAAATAATTTGTCTTTCAGATAAGGAACTATAAGAAGGTGCAGAAGTATGAACTTCAATTAGGGAATGAAATGATTTCGTAAATTTTGGTTGAGAGGAAACGATAATTCACTAGATTACGGGAACCAAAATTTTTTCTATGTATGTACATATACTTGGGGAATTTTAGCTCGGAGTGATACAGTTGAATAATTATTTCCATTTTTTTAATTATGTTTTGATAAGTCTCATGATCAACATAACGCACTCGCACATTCTTCCTTTAAAGTATGAGGAGGTTAGGAAGTTATTGAAAAATTAGTTCAGAGCGATGAACTTTCAATTTTTTTGACCAATCTGCACGCCATTCCATGATCACGAACATTAACTGAACGGACGTTAGGATTTTGCCCCAGGTATTGGGATTGTAAATAGAAAGTTTGGTTCCGTAGCACAATTGATAGGGTGCTTGCCTCCTCGTTATGAAGTGCCGGGTTCGACACCCTGAGGCGGAGTTCTTGCCTTGGGAAAAGAAGATTGACACATGATACGTCTGAAAAACAGGTAGCCCTCAGTGCGGCCCGCGACGGGATGCTTGAATTACTTCCAAGTGCTTCAAGTACGCTCGGACCACAGCCCCAGAGCGGGCGCTTCAGGGTGTCCGTTGTCGAGGGTATGAGTCTTAATTTACATCACATAAATTATGCAACACAATACAGTGGGGGCCGCTTCCAGCGTCAGCTGAAGCACAGTTCCTCTAAAGGTGAGCTC
Organism: Orchestia grillus; assembly: GCA_014899125.1. Classification (NCBI taxonomy): domain Eukaryota; kingdom Metazoa; phylum Arthropoda; class Malacostraca; order Amphipoda; family Talitridae; genus Orchestia; species Orchestia grillus. Next base: position 13,906 of record VOMN01013921.1, read on the forward strand.
CTAATTGATTGCATGAACCTAATCTAGATTTGCGACTTTATCAATTTAACTGTAATTTGTCTCTTGTTGTTAATGAAAATAGCTTTCTTATCACGTATACTTCAACATGAAATTTTTCAAGTGCTTGAATGGTATTCCATTTGTGGGTATCACCTTGAGTAAAATTGAAAGCTTTCAACATTAATTTGAGTGAAAACCGAAGAAAACATCATCACTTAATAGTTATTTTCTTCCTGCCGAAATCTTTCAAAATATTGGCGTGAAAATTACTCTAATTTATGGGACGTTTTTTGGGATTTGTGACTTTAAAACCGTATGTCGAGTTGCTTGAACGATTCTTGATTGTGTGTGGCATGATAGTCATGTATCGCAGCCGTGCTCACTATGCAGGAAACGTTGCAACAGACATCGATAAGTTAACTCTGAGTCTATGAGTGCCGGGAACCCATCGTGTTCAGGGACAGGCAAGGAGTTCTCAGGTCAACATAATAACTCCATTTACTGACGAAGTGTAGGTAATTGCCCGACAGCTTAATATTTGAAAGCAATTCTCAACTGTAAACACTTTTTTCTGGCTAACTTAGGTTCCCAAATTTTTATATCGCCTTGTATATCCGTATTACAAAACTGGCTACTCGTACTCGTTTTTCTTGCCTTAAGTTGTTCACGCTGTATCAGGCTGGTCACATTTACGTCAAAGCTCGAACAAATGCACCTCATTTCAAAGTTGAGAGTTGTTCATTTATTGAAGCTGAAGTTGTTCGATAGAGTTGGAATAGCTCCTGCGAGAACTTGCTAAATTTTTATAGAGTCGTACATGGAACCAAACATGAATGATCTAAAGCGATTCGTCTTTTGTTTTACGTTTACCGAGGACGCATTTTATAGTATTCGAGATATATGGAAAAGAAACTAAAATTACATCCGTCCTTGATAATGAAAGATTAAACCTTGCTACAAAGATCGCCAGATAATTCAAGGACCGATAGCGATAAAGGCTGCTCATGATTTTGAGGTACTTTTAAAGAAACGTAAGATTCCACCTCAAATTCTATTGAAATTGCTGGTGACTAGATATCAGATTATCTTAATACTGTCAACCACGAGCTCAATCCATTGTTAGTCATTTAACGAGAAAAATTAAAGTGACATCTTCTAGGAACAATGAATTCGAGAGGAAAAGCAACGAAGAGATAATCTTGATGTAATGTAACAATAATTTCGTTTAAGAATATTGCACCTGTATAATTTGTTGAGGTTATTTTCTGAGTACTAAAGTATAGGAGGCAAGTCTTCCCGGAATTCTTTTATATGTTATATGTACTATTGTTTTACTTAGGTGATATGCTGAATAGTCTATGTTCAATCCACACAGCTCTGCATATGGATGTGTCATTAGTACTATAACAAACAAGCTATAATTCTGTTATGGTCACATAAAGCTTATCGTATCATGTTCTGCCCAAAATATGTAGAATGGGGTAAAAAATGTTATGTATTTTTTGGCAGTGTTTTCATTTTCGTTGAATTTTGCTGTCAACTGAAACTTTTCTGAAACGAAATAAACGGGGGCCAGAATATTTTATAAGCTTATTGTACTGATATAGTGATAATAATGAAAGTTATACTTGCGTATTTAAGACAATTAATAAAGAACCGCAGAAAAAAATATTTTCGTTCGTGAACTTCCATGCATTTCTACAGCAATGGAGTGGCTGCAGTCCATCGTCTAACCTCTTTAGCAATAACTTAAGGAAGCTACTCAAGTGACTCGGGTTTTTGAATATATGTGACTGCTGAAGGTTGCTGCGCAAAGAGCTAATTAGCGGAGCAAATGTGAAGAATTATATGTTTTCATAGCACAAATTTCAAAGTCAAACTATGAGATCTTTGAAGCCTCTTAAACTCTGCCTAAATCGACCAGCTGTAAAGGATTGGTCCTCTGATAAATGAGTTGTATTTTCTATGGGTTCTCATTAATAATCAACGGACAGGTTATTAATCGTCGCCTTCGGAATGCTCCTAAAATCTCTCCGAAATCTCAGCCTCATATTTTACATCATAATTACGGAGCGGACAGGCGCAGGAGAAGTCCTTGAAATCTCATGCAAAATTGGAGACTCGAGTCCTGGAGTCCGAAATAAAAATTATTGCTCGCAAATTCTTGCCGCGGTCGACACAAGCATCAGAAATGGGCTCATCAGTTCATATTAAAATGAGGGCTCTGATCTCCCCCCTCCAACACCTGCCGCAAATCTTATTTGACACAAGCATTAGGCTTTAATTTGATTCATGAATTGTACCTTGGAATGGTTCAGAACAATATTTGAAACTTTCACGTGGTTTTAGTATGATTCCAAAATATTCTTGGGACCAAACTTGAGATATAATCATGCTAACAATTAACCGAAACTTTGAAATATGAATCAGTAGCCTATTTTAAATTCAACTTAATTATCTCATGGAGAAGCGTTTGGAAGAAACCAATTTATAATTTCAACCGATTCACTAAAACCTCTTTTGTAAAACTCTTTCGTCCTCTTCGGCTTGCCTAAAATGCATATGAGTGACTACAGGCCCGATAAAAATCTCCCCCCCCCTCCTCTTTCAATTTAGCATAATTGTTTTAACCTGGTTCTCGAGCTCCTGATAATTTCAGCTCCCCCAAAACATTGTACCGCCTATTGTCAGTTACATCTCAATGAATCTTAATTCAACGTCTTTTGAAGAGCCCCATTTCGGTCTCAAGTAAAGTAAAAAGACTACCTCATAAGTTCAGGGATGTTTGTCTTTACCAAACGAGAGCTGTCTTTGCAATTGCCCTTTGGGGAGCCGTAGGTCCTGTTAAGCTCTACTTCGATGAGCCGCAGCGCGAGTTGGACTTTCATCCTGGAAATTGGTGGCTTGCCGCGCTGAAATGTTTTCTCGCATGTTTTTCGGTCTCATATGAAAAACTCCTTATTTCACGAAATGCGTTGGAAAATTAATGGAAATTATACAGGCATTTAGTGTTGCATTATAATTTTCGGTTTCTCACTCCATGATGCAGAGCAAGTAAAAATAATGGTTAATTACAAGAAAGCATTTGAATCGAAAAATATAATGCATGAAAAATACTTATGGTGAAAGATGTATGATAAAAAAAAATTTACCCGAGTACTGGAAAGTTCAGCTAACAAGTAGCCACAACCAGGTCAATCCAAGTCTTACATGAATTCGAAATAAATTTTCATATATTTCCTGCATTCATATATGCGTACATATGTTTGTGTGAGTGCGTACATAATTAGGTGGCTCACTTCTAACGTTTCGCCTAGCTTGTTCGTTTTATCAAACGATCGTGATTTCTAAATAATTCACAGGTTAGACAATGAACAAATTTTTGAAATACATTTTAATTTCTAATGGGTAATTATAATTGTCAGTCTTTTATTGTAGATTGCCAGAATAAATCAGAGTCATGAATCAAACATTTTCAGGAATCAAACATTTTGCTTGGTAAAAAGTACTTTTTTCTTCAACGAAGCATACAACATTCATTCTTATGTGATCGAAAATCATTCATTTTTTCATTCCTTCACTTTCACAATAGATAAATCTGTTTCACAATTTTTAGAAAAATATTACCTCTCTTGTAATGCTACCATATCATCATTTTAAGGCCTCTTCAACACTGTTGATAAGAAACAGATAAATGGTATTCACTCCTTTGATTGATTCAGTTTTACTGAATGTTTTCCTATCTTCCATGAAGCGTACTTCCTCTGGGATGGTCGTGCTGCGTTCCTCCTAAAGTCTGGAAGCTAAAAAGTTTCACCTAGACCAGACTAAATCCTGCATAATTTTAGTGTATTCAGCATCGGTAGACTGCGACTCATACTACTGAGAAGCGCGGTACGACTCGAGTGGAAG